>BROJ01000108.1:0-186357 GCA_026008555.1 Fistulifera pelliculosa | reverse complement strand
TTTTATGACAGTTTTTGGCCATGAGTCGACGGAAGATCTCTCCTATGGCTATCGGACGCACTCCCGGATTCTTGTCAAGTGCGATGAGTCGTGCGTTCATCAAAGCACGAATAGCTGCATACGGAGGATTCCCGTTTGCCAGCCATTCAGTCCATTCAGCCAATTCTTTACAGAGGTTGTAGGATGCGCATCCGTGATTTCCTCTTCTTTCACGAAAGAATAAAGCCACTGGTTTGGAGGAGAGAAGAAAGCCTTCGGCGCTATGGTAAAAATAGTGAGCAAAACTCAGGACTATAGGGCCTCTTTCAAAACGTTTGTACTCTGTATCAGATACTTCATTCAAAGGTCAAGTGTCAAAATGACCCAAGACACGATACACATCTACATTAAAAGGAGAAAGGAATAAGGAATCCTCCAAATAAATAATTGCAAGTGTCATGTCGGGTGTAAACGTGAAACGTGGACAGGTCCGTTTGTGTATGTCGTAGTTGGTACTGTGTTCTACGTAGGCAGGTCGTAGATCTTTGCTGGGCAAGATTGAATGATGCATAACGTGATGGTATTTATTAGATGGTGGTTTGGTTTTTAAAATTGCAATTACAATTTACTATGCTCCAGAGACTGTCACGAAAAGTTCCCATCACTTTACATTTTATTGTAGAAAGGACCTACCGTTCAGACATTGTGACAAGTGACAACGCGCATTGCGTCTTCCGTCTTGTCTTGCGTGGTGGATTTTAATCCTTGATTCTAAGCTAGGAGAAATAATGATGAACAACGAACGAACGACCAAGCTTTTGAGAAATAATCGAGCCGCCATTCATTTTGCATTCGACACTGCTCCTTGCAATCATGAAACAATAAAATGAGTTCGCTGGATATTGAAGAGAAAAGCCAAGAGTACGCTAGATTCTTGAGAAATATTTTGCAGCCCAATTTAGAAGCCGCTGTACAAAAGGAACGGGAAGTTCAGCAGGAAATTCAAGACTACGACGAACTCGTCAGCACTCTGCGAGCTGGGATACCATCTCAGCTTTCTGTGGACCTAGGACACGGGAAAATTCTGTGCAACGCTGCGCCCGAGGCAAATCAGAATCAGAATGTCTTCGTCAACGTAGGCATGGGATTTCATGTTGAATTTGAAGCTGGAGAAGCTGTTCAATTCTGCGAGCAACGCGTCCGTTTCCTTCGCGGCCAAGTGCTTCCCAAACGATTGAAGGACTCCGAAACAATACGACAACATATACGGGAATCGGAAATGATTTTAGATGCAATTGCATTAGAAACAAAATAGAATTGTTCATCGTTTGTTAAATGGACGACACTTTATTCAAATCAGAGTTAATCCACATGCGTTTTAAATTGACACTGGTTCGCGGGCAGGAAGGATGGGCACGAGCCGAAGTAGCGCAAGCCCCAAATAGTAATAGAATACAATACAGATCGACAGAATCCATCTGTAATTTGCGTGCCTAGGTAGACACTGTTTTGCGGGCAGGAAGGATGGACATGAGCCGAAGTAGCGCAAGCCCCAATAGCGATAGGATACAGCTCGTTAGAAATCCATCTGGGAGCCATAAGGAAAGTATAACTTGAATGGACCACCCGAACCATCCGACTGGCGAAAATAGAAGACCCGCTCGAAGCATGGACAAAACATATGCAAGAACAAGGCGTGTGGACTTATCCAGTAGCATGATCATGGAGTTCGCTCCTTGAAATCCCTCCAAGATGAACGTCAGGGAAGATAGAAACGAAATGTATTCAAAATAAGGCGACAAACTTCATCTGAAACACGGCTGGACGTTGCCCCGGGCGACTGGTTAGGAAAGCGACTGACAAAGTAAAGAGATAGTGTGGAAACAACATGAGGCATAAAATGAGGGAGGCTGATGCTTGTCATCGCCCAGTCACAGATCGTTGGCAGCGAGTAAAGGACCAAGTAGCAAGAAAGAGTTCCATCGATGAGAAATACCTCCCAAGCGGCGTAAATAAGAATGTTCCAAACGCCCGCTGTGACCAATTTGGTTAGATTCCACAGGAAATGAGCAGTGTAGCTTGTCAACACCAGCAGCTGCCCAAGTAACGGACTTAGTACAGCGAAGATCTCACTGCTAACCGTTTCGCTTCCCTTGAAAGGGATGGCCATTTTGTTACGTTTGCGGGTGCCAAGGAAGACGCAGCTATACCATCCTGTAGGTTATCATTGCTGTCGGGCTTGCGACGGGTCATGTCAAACAAATTTACGTCGTCTGTATCAGACACTGAAGAGGGTTTACCGATATCTTCAGCAGTATTTCCTGCTACTGTGTGTACAGCTTGAGATCTGTTTATGCTGGATTCCTGTTGCGGGTTTTTTAGAGGCTCGCTTGGTGAATCTGATTTGTTGTGATCCTCGTCGTCGGAATCGTCAAGTAGAACAGGATACTCGAAACTGGGACGCTTCCGTATATCAGGGGTCGCTCCAGCATTTTGGGATGCGGCGCGACCGACAGAGTTGCGATCAATATTATTCTGGTCAGTAGATTGCGTAACCGAGGTGCGATCAACACTATTCCAATCGGTCGATGGTAGCGCAGCTTTTCGTCCGTGCTTTACCGATTGCTTTTTCCGTGCCCCATGGTCATTCGGAGCTGAGCGAGAGGAAGCTTGAGGGCTTGATGATCTTCTCCGCGGCTTTGACATTTTTATTGTATGAGGCTTTTCATCATTATTGCTCTTTGCGTAATGGCGGGGAGGCGTTGTATTTGTTTTGCGGTCGGGTGTAGCGAAAGTAGCCGACGGAGAGGCGCCTATGACATCCGCGAACGAAGTGGATCGGCCAGTTTTGGTCAGATTGAAAGTGTCGTTTGTACTGGTTTTATGTTCATTTGAACACGGTTTCGTGTTGATTGATGCTGCATTCTCCGAAGAAGAACGCCTGAAGCCAGGGGACAAACGATTACACTAGAACCCACATGACCGACTTGTCGGGGTGGCGATAAAGAGGAAGAAGAGTTTCGCGTACGTAATTCTGTGAAGATGATCTGTTGTTGTTCATCCAATCAACGGCGTGATCGGGCGGATCAGTTCGTGACGTCTCCCAAGGATTCAGAGACACGGGGAGGGAAGAGAAGGCATTAGGAAAGGAGTACCATCTTTGTAAGAAATTCCATCATTATATCCCATATCAGCAGCATCTTCGGGATCAAGAATACCTCCGGGAAGAAAGAAAGCGTCTATTAGAGCTGCCTCGTCCTCGACTTCCTCGCCTCCACATGTGAGACTGCGCTCCATATTTTGTTACAGCCCTTTTATTCGAAAGCCACAACGGCGAGAAATAGTCTCAAATGGATCTATGATTCAGTGAATTCAAACGAATAACCACCCTCGTAATCCTGCATTTGCCATAATTGCTTTGGCGGTGTGCTTGTTCAAGAAGTAATGATAATGACAAAGGAGTTTGGAAAACGATCACAAAAATCTCAAATCTCTCATCTATCCTCAAACTGGTTATGTCGTACCACTACCTGGAAAACGGAAGTTTGTCAATTGTCTACAGGTACCGGTAACGTAACCAGTAACCAGTGGCAACTATTTCTCCTATACAACCAAAGAGATATAAACAGCGAGAACCGTTATGACACGAGGCTCATGTTTCGTGCGCCAACCATTATTTTTTTGTCGTCTCAATCCTTTCTGCAAAAACATTTTCCACAATAAAAAAATGAACAAACGATTCCTGAATAATTTGTATCATCATGTCAGGATTAGGAAGACGGACGCATTATCGTAAACACTTGACCAGCAAGGTACTGAATGACTTTCCTGTTCCGAAGGAAGGCGAAAGCATAGCCAAGGTTGTCGCCACACGCGGAGGAAACCAATTTGATATTGTGCTGCCCGGTGAATCGAATGAACAGCAATTAGCTATACTGCCAACAAAATTCAGAAAGCTAGTGTGGCTCAAACGGAATGACTTTGTTATTGTGCAGACAGCAAAAGACGATCTACCGGACGACTCGGAAGAAAACCAAGATTCTGTGAAAGCTGTCGAAACCGGAAGTATTCGCTTTATGATCAGTCATATTCTATACAAAGATCAAGTCAAGCATCTAAAATCTGAAGGACTGTGGCCGGAAGATGACCCCGGATTCAATGATACTGCTGCTGATCAAGAAACTGTGCAAGCAATCTCTGCTGCAGATGATGGTATTGTTTACGAAGCTGAGTTTGATTCGAGCGATGAAGATGTCGATCGAGATTTATTTGTAAATACAAATCGTATAGCAGCTTTGGCGGTCGACGATTCTTCCTCGGAAAGCGACGAGGATAACGATTAGTGACAAGCGCCCTTGTCGTTCCTCTGCGACGCCTTATGAAGTGTTTTCAAAATCCGATAATGCACGCAGTTTCTCTTGATCAGACGACTGTATTACTGTGACGCCCCGTCAGTCAATTAACTTTGGCTTGTCTATCTTGCTTGGGACGATCGGACAGCTGCCGATATTTTGTGTTATCCTCGAATAGTATTTTGTCAAGCCCACGTAGCGATGCAGAAACATCTAGACAATCCAGCACGATTATCCCTTCTAGAATTTCATTATGATCCATCAACTAGAGTTGTAGCGAAACGTTACACGCGCCGTTGCCAGACGGTGCGCAGGTCTCCACTGGCAACACCGTCCAATGTAGCATGAGGCATGAGTGAAAATAATGGCCAAACGGTTCTGTAGTGACAAGACGACCACAGACCTCGATTCGCTTACTTCTATGATGTACTGCCTTTCTTGTGAAGTTGATGGCACGAAAAGAACAAAGCGGGGCGAGATTTCATCGAGCTACCTTTACGCGACCGTCAGGAAAAAAGTTATTAGAGAACAGCAAAATGGGAGAGAAAAAATAAATAAGGAGACAGCGAGATGACTAAAACCGAGTCCGTCCGTCGAGCGCTTCGCTCGCAAATGTTGCAAAAAAACTCCTTGATAGGAGGTATGTTGATAGAGTTCAACAAGGTATTCTCTTATAGGAGACCCTGTTATTCATTCCCACGGTTACTAAAAACGTCTCAAAGGAAATCAGATGAACATAATGGGAAAAGAAGAAAAGGAACTTCGTAAAGTGGCTCATAGACGCCATGATGATGATGACGACGACTGCGGCGAGGATCGCAAGAAGCGACGAAAGCAGCGATCTCGTGATGATAGTTCCGATGGGGAAAGAAAGGCGCGATCCAAACACAAAAGAAAAGAAAGCGGGAAGATAAACGCAGAAAGTCAAAGAAACGGAAGAAAGACAACAGTTCCTCAAGTGAGTCATCTTCTGAGACTTCGGATGACTCGAGTGACAGATCTTCGTCGGGAAAGGTTGTTCATGGCAAGAAGGTCGCCAACGATCGACTTCTCGCAAAACTGCAGGCGAGGGAGAAACTTTAGAGGAGCGAAATGCACGCCGTGCAGAAAGACGAGCAGCTCTTATCGATCAAAAGTTCGGATACACCGTCGACAACAATCCATTTAACGATCCTAACCTGCACGAAAAGTTTACGTGGAGGAAGAAAGAAGCCCACAATTCAGATGTCGAGAAGGTTCCAGAAAAGAAGGATGACACGTTTATGGAAATCGAAAAAGTCAGGCAGCGCAGAACGGACCGTGATCTACAACGAGAGGAAATGGAAAGGATCAGAGCGGAAGAAAGTCGCATGAGAGAACTCGAAAATTACGATGATTGGACAAAGAAGGAAGAGGAATTTCATCTACAACAGCAGAGACAGCGCTCTGCTATCAGACTTGTCGAAGGTCGTGAAAAACCGGTCGACGTGCTGGCCAAAACCTACTCTTGTTTGGCTTATCCGACGAAGAGAAAAAGAACCGCGCATCTATAAAGTACCAGGAAAAGTATAATGCTATGGAGGCTATGAAAACGTTAGATGTAGAACTGGAGGAACCGTACGTGCTTCTCAAAATGATGAAGCTTGAAGAGCTTGAGGAACTTCGTTTGGATATAGAGACTTTTCGACAGCTAGAGCGACAGGCCCGCGTCTCGGGTTTCGATGCATCTGGAAGTGACTTCGTCCTGCGATACTGGGATGCCCTCGCTATTGTTACGGATGACGAGATAAAACTTCTGAAAAGCGGCGGTGAGAATGGCAGCCACGCGAGAATGGTGGAAGACGTACAGAAAATTTTCTTGGTCAGACAAACGCAGATCTGAAGAAAATGAAAGCGGAAGTCGAGAACAAACTTAGAACGAATGCACAGGTGGACTTTGACCGCAATTATTGGCTTTCTGTTGGGGACCAGCTTGACGTTTTCCTTTGCAAAAGCTTTCTATCCGAAGAACACTCTAAGATGCTGGTCAGACAACTTGAACGACTTGAAAAGCGTAGAGAGGAACTTGCTCGATCTCGCGATTCTGGGACGAGCAGAGACGAGCTTGTGGAAGAGAAGGACGGTGCAAAGGCGGACGAGTCTTTGGATCCGCTTCAATATCCTCAAGATGATCTGGAGGAGGAACTCGGGCTCACGAGTGAGATCGATCTGGCTAGCAAATCCTACAGCTGGCAGGACAAGTATCGTCCTCGCAAGCCACGCTACTTTAACCGTGTGAAAACTGGGTATGACTGGAATAAGTATAACCAGACTCATTATGATAAAGACAATCCGCCTCCAAAGATTGTTCAAGGATACAAGTTCAATATCTTCTACACGGATTTGATCGATCCGACAAAAACTCCTACATTTACTCTGGAGCCCGCAGACACGAATGAGTTCTGCATAATTCGCTTCAGGGCAAGTGCTCCCTATGAAGATATTGCATTCAAAATCATCAACAGGGAGTGGAACAAGTCTAGGAAGCGAGGCTTCAAGTCGTCGTTCGAGCGAGGGTACTCTCTTTATTTCAATTTCACCACGCATTGGTACAGAAGATAGGCTTAAATTGTTAAAGCTCTCCCTTGTATATCAGATCACTCGCTTTCCTTTGAACAGTTTCCAATCGTTTACTACTAGGTACCCAGGCGCATGTTCTTCGCAAAAGGAATAAAGATGAATCAGAGCTGTCCATAGTTGGGCATTGATGAAAGATGCTTTACTTACTGTGTCCAAGTTGCCTTGAATGATTGCCATGTCTCGTCTGGTGGGGCCACAATTTTATCTCGTCAGCATTTTCCAACTCCACATGATAGTCGACCAGCGGGGCTAAACTCTTTACGGACTTCTGTAAGATTATTTTGAAAGGGTCAAAAGCAGGTTCAGTTTATCGCTCCGTTCAGAGTCAGCGCGGCAAATCGTTCTTACCGGTACTTCCTCGATGGCCTCCAGTAAAAGCTCTTCGGGAACAATCCTACCCGTAGTGTTCGCTCGTTTCTTCAGTTGCCTCGAGAGTCAGCGGCGGGACTACATAACAAAGACGATTTCGCATTATCTGAGATGTACTACTTACTGACGCGCGTTCGAAAACCTTGTTTCTGGGAGCCGACACTTGAATTATAGCAAGTCTCACGTGAGGATACATGGATCTCAGTTTTCGAAATAATGCCTGTACCATGAAGCATCTCTAAGACTTCCATCAACCAATACATTCTTTCCCTCTTGCAACGCAGCAAGTGTCAGAATTTCAGATATAAATCCTGCTTCTTTTCTAAAGGAACGCGAGATTTTAGACTTTACTTCGACACCAAATCCACTCAAACCAGTCCTATTTTGCGCTTACCTAGTCAGCGTGCCAGCGTTCTCGGGACTCTGTTGAATGTATAGGTGAAACTCTGGTAGATATCGTCGTAGTTCGTCTGGGTCAACGCGGACGAAAGCAAGTAGTGGAAACAGGCCTCTGTCCACCAAGGTTCGCATGGTATAGCTTTTCCCCGAGCCCATTGCACCAGCAGTAAATACGACCCACGGCTCAGTTGGCGTTGTACATCTGTTGCCATGCTTGTCGGTGAAGAAAGTAGCATCGAGGAACTCGCTAATAATAGCGTCTTGAAGCATTTGCCTTTCAAAAGTATAATTGCTGTGATACGAATAGTCCAACGTCGCCCGAATGTGAGCGAAGCGCCCATAGAACATCCTATCATGGGATTGGTGATTTTCTTCGGATGAATGGAGAACTGAAAAAAGGCGTTGACGCTTTGGGCAGACAATGTTGTCGCCTGACGGTATACGCTGGATTTTGGCACTTCAACAGATCTGGGCTGCTCAAATACTTCCTTCAAATGCTCCCAGTCATCCCCAATCAACTGCACTCCATCGGAATCTTTGCTGATGGTGCAGCAGTAATCCACTTCAGGCTTCAGTTGATCCACTGATGTCGATGCTAACGTCAGTGCCTTCAAAGGTTCCTCCTCGTCAGTAACTTCATCCATGTCGCTTGAGCGTTCGTAAAGTGTCGCTAGACTCGTTGTTATATGAATAAGCCCCGCTTTCAGCGAAATCAAGGAGTTGCGCAAAGAACGGATGAGACTACTAAAGCGCGATGCATGAAGAATGTTCGTCAAGAAGATCACAGTTCTTCCTGATTGCAGGGCTGCCAAGGTGAGAGTTTCTGCAATGTAACCACATTCGTTTTCGGTTTGAATATCAGCCACGTTTGGAGACTCTTGCATGAAAAGGAATACTCCGGGAGGTACTGTCGAATCTCATCTTTTGACATGGCCGAGAATAGTGAGAAACAAAGCAGCAGCGATCACGGTGCAAAATGTCGGCATTTACCTGTATCCACGAAGACCATGGATGTCAGCGGAAGGCGATTTGTTTTCACCAGCTCTTCCATAATAACTTTCTTTTCTGTTCCAGGGTCACCAGCTGCTATAATAAACCAAGGTTCGCACTGTATTTCAGCTTGAGGGGCGTTGTTCAGAATATCGTCAATGACAGAGTCGTGAAACCATTGTCGTTGCTTTTGGTAATGCGAGTGATATGCGTAGTCCAGCTTTTTTCCGAATGTGACCATAGGCACCGTAAAATGTTTCTCGCCTTCTTGGCACCGAAAATGGTCTTCGGTCGAAGATTCAAGGCGAAATGGTTTGAATTGGCCCGACGATGACAGCTGCGCATTCGTTCTTTCTAAAGAAGGTGTCTCTTCGGAGGAGCTGTTGATTGTCGTTATATCAACAGCATTATTCCCCTGTTCCGGTATCATCTTGAAGCAAATTGAAAGTCGATAGATGATTTGCCGAGGGTCCCTTTATAAAATAATAAATACATTGTTGTCATCGTTTTTCAATTTGCCATCATCCCATTTTCCGCATCTTTGGTCGTGACTTGTGACGCGTGTGTGAGACACGAAGAATTTCGCTGTTGCTAGTACAGTAAGTGGACTAAGGTTAGTGGTGAAACTAAATAAATTGGGAGAAAAATTAATTGGGAATTTTGCGCGCAAAAACAATTGGAGGAAAACGCATAAACGAAAACCGCCTCCCAATAAGGAAAGTCTCACATGCAATTCAATTATTTGACGTTGATGTTGGCTTGACATGGCCAATTAGAAAAGGGTTGACTAAATCTGCTCATTTGCAATACAGAAAGATTAGTTGATCAATTCATACTTCTTTGTAATCTCGCTTTCTGCTGCTTTGTTCGTGTGTCAATCGCTGCTTTCGAAATGCCTCGCATCATTGACAAAATCGTTCGTCGTCGCGAGCAGTTTGCCGCGGAACGAACCAAGCAACAAGCTTCCGACGAATCATCACCACAGAACGAAAAGGATTTGACAACAACCAGCTCCCTGCTGGATGGTTCTATTCGTTCGAGTTTTTCCCACCAGCGACGGAAGCAGGACTTGATAATCTTTTGACAAGAATCGATCGCATGGCACGGCGCCTAGACCCTCTTTTCATTAATGTCACCTGGGGAGGCGGTGGCAGTACAGCAGCCAGATCGATGGCGATTGCGAGTCATGCACAGAAATATTTGGGCCTAGATGTTATGCTTCACTTGACAACCGAAGGCGCGACAAGAGACGATATTGCGCGAGCGTTAAACCAAGCCAGAGCTTCTGGAATTTGTAACATTCTGGCTCTTCGTGGGGATCCGCCGCGGGGTAAGCGTACTTGGGCCAAAGGAGAAACATCCGGTGCGGATTGCCCACGTGCCATTGACCTGGTGCGGCTGATTCGAGAGCTCCATGATGATTATTTTTGTATTGCAGTGGCGGGGCACCCTGAACGGCATCCGTCGTCGACATCACCCGAAGAAGAACTCATTCATCTGAAGGAAAAGCTACAGGCTGGGGCAGATATGATCGTAACGCAGCTCTTCTACGACACGGACGTATTTCTGGATTTTGTCAGGCGGTGTCGTGCGGCGGGTATTTCCTGTCCAATAATTCCGGGTATCATGCCAATACAGTCGTACGCTAGTTTGGTCAAAATGACAGAATATTGTCACATTTCTGTTCCAAACGATATCTGGAAAGCCCTTCAGCCGGTGAAGGAAGATGATGAAGCTGTAAAGGAAATAGGTTGTCAAATTGCTACCAACATTTGTCGTCGAATTCTCCGAGCATCAAAAACATATCCAGAGCTTGGTCATCTAGATGGGATTCATTTTACACGATGAATCTGGAGCGCAGCGTGTCAAACATTTTAGTAGCAATGGAGGCCGCGACTCTTGTCCGAAAAGATAGCAATATAATCCAGCCATCAGCGGGCCGCGTGTTGCCCTGGCGTCCGTCGGCTATCAATAAGCGTGAAAAGTTTGAACAAGTGAGACCGATCAATTGGGCCAACCGTCCCAGGAGCTATGTGATACGAACCGAGGACTGGGATGAGTTTCCAAATGGTCGATGGGGTGATTCAGCTTCTCCTGCTTTTGGGGAGTTGTCGGATGTGTCACATTTTTTCTCGTTCTCTCTCGGAAGTGAGCACGACCAACGTGCTTTGTTGGGTGAGAATCCGAAAAGGCCTCAGGATGTCTTTGAGGTATTTGCCCAGTACGTCGAAGGACGAATTCCGAACATTCCTTGGTGTGAAACGCCTCTACAATCAGAGTCGTTTTCAATTCAGTCAGCGCTGGCAATGCTGAACCGCGCAGGATATCTTACCATCAACAGTCAACCGTCCGTGAATGGAGCTGATAGCACAGATCCTACTTTCGGTTGGGGTGGAAGGAATGGCGTCGTTTATCAAAAGGCGTACTGCGAATTATTCTGCAGTCCCGAGCACGTTCAAAAACTTGTTGAGATGGCGCGTGATAAAAATCGATAAATCTTTATGCGGTGAACTTTGCAGGTAGTGAGATTCGAGAAGGAAGCGAACCTGGAGGTATTACAGCTCTCACATGGGGTGGTATGTTATCGTCGTGAATTTCGCAACGTCCGTCGCTTTACTGAATTGTTCTAAACATTTATCTTTCTCGAAAGTCTTCCCGAATCGCGAAATCCTTCAGCCAACCATTTTGATCCAAACACTTTTCTTGTTTGGGCTGAGGAAGCCTTTTCCTGTGGACAACCATGTGGCTGACTCTGTACGATTTTGAAAGCGAGTCATACGCGCTGATTGAAAGCATTCGTGATACCTATTATCTCTGCGCTATCATTGACAATGATTTCACGGACATTGTTGCTAATAGCCTATGGAAGAAAATGGAGAGTATCATATAATTTAAAATCTCACTGCTACTTCTCATATTATGGGCTCGAATAGGTAAAACGTCTATTAAGTTGTTTATGCTCGTCAAGAGCACAGCGCTCTCAAAGCTCGAGCAGCGGGAGAAAAAGATTTTCCGGAATAGGCGACGGTAGACCATGGAAAAACTCTCGAGAAGGGCGTGGCGCTGGTGGGCACTCGAGGATACGACATATTTTCTGCTTTGGAGTGCATGGCGGACTTTGTACTCGCTGGTGTTTTCGGTAAGGGCGGTAAATGTCAGGCTTCAATTTCGCGGAATGAACTTGAATTTTGCCATTGTTGCTATCGTTTGGCGCGACTGGTGTCTCTGATTGATAGAGACTATGTAACTGCCGAGGTCGCAGACGCACAGGAGAGGTCCGGGCGATGCTGGTAGCCTTGCACATGATGACAAATGTCGGGAACAATCGGGCAAAGTTTGGTCGATGCTGCACGGCACTTTTAACTATGATGTGTCCGATGTCGGCCG
Source organism: Fistulifera pelliculosa (assembly GCA_026008555.1). Taxonomy (NCBI): domain Eukaryota; phylum Bacillariophyta; class Bacillariophyceae; order Naviculales; family Stauroneidaceae; genus Fistulifera; species Fistulifera pelliculosa. The sequence goes on along the minus strand of BROJ01000108.1, from coordinate 174,283 downwards.
TGGAAAGGACGCTTTTTTCAAAGAGCGGCACAATGTTCGCATTTCGATGCTCGGGGTTCGTGTTTTGTGACATTGTAAAAGGATTGGAAGACCGGCGCGCGCAAAAGCGCCTAAAATCTAAAATGTCGTCACTGTACGACAGGTAGTCGGCACAATGAGAAGTCTGGCAGGCGATTGTGTAACGGTTCCGTTAAAATTGTATAGGGAGAAAATGTTCGAGATGCGCACGCACGCGTGTTTCAAATTCATCTCCGGGTTCTTCGATTTCATTGGATTTGGTGTTCGATGGTTGACCATCCACATCTTCGACCGTCGGCAAGAAACAAAGATAAACTCTTGATTGAAACACTACGATCGGCTTTCATTATAAAATCATCTTATCAACATGGACCCTAGTCAAATTTGGATTTATCACGAGCGCCAGCATGCTCTACTTTGCGGTCAGCATGCACTCAACAACCTCGCTCAGAGCAACGTTTTCTCGGCAGGAGAGCTCTCTGCCATTGCTCAGGAATTAGACCGTTTGGAGATGGAAGTTTGGGCGCAAAATAATGAAGGGGTGTTAATTCAAAAGATTATCAGCAGAGATTGTTAGAAGGTAGCAGCAACGTCGACGGTCAAGGAACTTCAGCATCGAAGTTCTCAAAGAAGCTCTCCTGCGACGCTACGGACTGCGATTGCCTCATTTATCGTCGCAAGATCTGCTGTCTGGCATGGACGTCACCGAAATGCAGGGATTTTTATGTCATAAATCAGATCACTGGTTTGCAATACGTCTTATTGGTGGAAGATTTTGGAATTTGAATAGTACTCTCGAGATTCCGGTTGTTGTCAGTCATTTTCAGCTCGCCACAGAGATGGAAAGTGGAAGAACGAAGGTTACACTATCTTTTGTGTTCCGTCGGGACTACCATCAGCTGGTGTTAAGCTAGGGAGCGATCCTGCTTGGCATTGCATGGCTGATTTATTGCAAGGAAGAGCAACAAGCTACTCGTCTCGAAAAAATGCGTGGGAGAATGTGGGTTCGGGGATGCGTCTTGACGGACACCAAGCACCCCGGTCCATCGAAAACCTTACAGAAGAAGAACAATTACAGCTTGCATTGGCAGACAGTTTGAAGTCAACAACGCAGAATCATCCAACCATCGGAGGAACCCAATCTATTTCCGTTCCCGATGAGCCCGCAGCCGGAGCGCCTGGAGCTGCACGCATTCAGTTTCGACTTCCCGATGGAAAGCGTGTCATACGCCGTTTCAATAAAACAGACTCTGTTGCATGTATATATGCATATGTCGAGCAGGAGTGCGGAGGCCGTGCGGTAGATTTAAAGAGTGGCTTCCCTCCTAAGGATCTTGCGAGCTCGATAGATCTAAGCATTGCAGATGCCAATCTTGCGGGTGAAAGTATTCAAGGATGGTTTAAATAGTAAAGTTCTTTGTGAAGCAGTGTATTTGTCTATAGTTTACTAAATAACGCGGTAAACGCCGATTTAACTACACGTTTTGAACTTCTGGTGCCGCCGGTTCAGAGACAGCATTGCCAAAGGTGATCGATTCTTCCTCTCCGTCGTCACGGCCACTGGGAATACGGATTCGAGCCATTGTACTTTTTCGGAATTGATTCATCCTTGCGAAGGTTTGCTGTCCAGACACTTGAGCAGGTCCACCTTGTTGTTGTTGGCTTCCAAAACGAGCAAACGGGTTGCGCTTCATTACCGTCGGAACATTTTGGCTAGTCGCACTCTCGGCTGTGGCTCGCTGATTGGTTGAGCTGGAAACTTTGCTCACGGACGTTATGCTTGTTTTGACAGAATTATTAAGAGCGGCGCTCAATCCTTTGAAAGGATTAGACCTTTGCACCTCCTTTGAATCACTTGGGGCAGAAGGTACCACGGGCTCTGGATTTTCTTCTTTTTTGACAATAGGCGTCGTATTATCGCTATCGTGTTTCATTTTGTCGCCAGACTCGTCTGATTTATTCAATGTCTTTGTGCGACCAGCGAATGGATTAAGGAAGCGATGCGATTCGCATCTTCTCCTTGTCCATCCGTCTGACGATCCTTCTGGCCGCCTACTCGGAAAATCTGCGGCATACGGAAGCTACTTTCTTTTTTCTCCATGTCAGCAGCAATGTTTTCCAGCTGCTGAGCTCGCTTAGTCATAGCGACCAAAGAACTTTCAAGCAGATTTCCATGACTCTCTGGGCTTTTCTGAAGCCGTCTCATTGTGCATCTTCTCCATCTGTCCGAACAAAGATGAATCCGGATTATAGTCGACAAGAACACTCGACGCGGATAAATGGTGTGATGGACCTTCTCGAACGAGCCACGAGTGAGCTGCTGCAAATCCACCTTCCATTATCGAAACGAATGGAAAACCCTTCTTTATGAAAACAGAGCGCAGAGGTTTGTTCTCGATTCATCTCCACTGATAAGATCAGTCAGGTTTTGTGAGTTCTTTTGGGAATATAGCGATGGCAATGCAGAGAATCCTTCTCCCATGATCACGATGTGAACAGCACCGCGAAGTGATTCGAACATTTCTTCGTTCATTTTGATCCTTTCAGGGTCCAACAGCGCTTCCGGGCTCAAGTTGACAGCGGTCGGGAATCTCCCTTGTTCAGCTGCTGCTTCGTCAGAGCGGGCGTCGACAATATAGTATTTAAGAGACTTGCGGGCCGATAGGTGACCTCTTCTTCGAAAAGACCCGCGTGTTGCACCTTCTTTGCTCCAGCAAACAATCGGAAGTACCTCGCTAGGCGAGATAGTGACAGTGACTGGATTGTTACCCGCAGGATCACCATCGGAAGTTTGTCCTGCATTTGCACTTGAGTCTCGTTTGCGATTGCCTAATCCCCGATTCATTGCTGCAAATAACTTAGAGGTACTCCGAGAAGAAGTCTCGTTACTTTTGAGCTTAAATTCTGCACCGCTACGCTCACCGAATTTTCAGCGGCGGGATTGAATCCTCCCCATACTTTAGCAGTAGCTTCGAGTTCAAGACGTCTAAACGACCTTCGTATGTTTTCATTATTTGATCGATATTGCTTTCTTTATCCGGAGAGTGGACTCTATAGAAAGCAACCAAACGTGCTCTGTTCAATCTTTCACGAGCAGTCTTCGTCTTTTCTTCTTGAGCTTTCTGGTGAGCTTCCGCTTCTGCTTTGAGTCTTGCTTCCAATGCAGCTTCTGCGCGCTCTCTGCGAAGATCCAGAGCTTGTAACAAGGCCTTGTCTACCGACATATTTAGAATAGAGATGACAGAATCGGGTGTCCGACTCTGTAAGGATTCAACCTGATCCCACCACTTTGAAACTTGATACCGTAAGTCCTTGCCTTCGCTCGTTTTGTGAGACGCCGATGAGAAAAAGACTGGAACTCTCTCACTAACGCTTCGTCTGTCAAAAGAAGCAAATCATCCGAGATATCTTGAAGCAACGACAAAGCCAAGAAGAAATGTGTCTCTTTTGACTCGTACAAGAAAGACTTGTCCCAAATATCCAAGACGCTCTCTACCGGGAAAGATTGATTCCCAGCACTTTGCGATGCGACTGCTCCCGCCCACATTGTCAAGAACCACGATCCTGGTAGCTTTCCTTGTTGTTGCAAATTTCGACTTATGACGGTTGCGGATTGCGTCTCCGTCTTGACCTCGTCCGTTTGTCCTGAAAGGCTTTCCATGCTAGGCCAGTACCAACCTGGCATATATCGATCAAGATGGAAAACGAGAAGAGGCAGATGATACGTAGCCAACGCATAGAAATCGGTGTGTAGCATTAGTGCAGCTTCCCATCGTTCATCTGCTTTCAGCGCCAATAGAGGTAAATGATTCGCGAGAACCTTGGAAAGAGTCACGCTCACAGCAGCTGCGGGCATTCCAGTCGACAAAAGAATCGCCGCGGCGGCGGGACGAGAGAATCCGCTGCAGATACAGTGTCTGGAATGTCAGCATCCTTGACAGGTGCAGTCTCGTCGTTCTTCATTCCTCCGTTGGGTTGAGCTGTCGAAACTGCATCTTTGAAATAGTACATCAACAGTTTCGTCATGTCTCGCCTGCATTCATCAAGAGACCGCCCCGCTTCGTTGGACACAAGCGGCGCCCAATTGGTGGCGAGATCCGAAATCCAAGCCGGGTGCTGTGACTCGTCCGGAAGCTCCCATTTTGAAACGAGTCGGCTAAACTTGTTGCCAGAGTCTCTTCCAACGACTTTGAACAGAGCATTTTACAATACAATTCTGGTCGAACCTTCTTGTCAATCGACGCTCGGTTTGTTTGAGCGCGGTATAGCTCTCGAATTTGTGTTGGTGTCGATTCCTTGGATTCGAGCGCTTCTTGAAAAGATGCGAATTGAGGAGGAAGTTCAACGACTGTTGCTGCTTCTGTCAAAAGAGGCTCGCTTGCCGCGAAATCGACCGATGGCTTTACTGCAGAGTCTTTCGAGTCCGTTGGAACCGCGGATGGTTCCTCCGTCGAGTCAGCAGCGCCCTTCGCACTGACAGTTTCGAGAATACTGTCGGCTACTATCTCAGGCTGACTCTCATCGTCGTCGAGCCAGTTAAGAATGTCCTGTGTTTCCTTGTCAAGGTTTGGGTTGGCGGCGGTGTTTCCAGTTGCCAAGGCTGCACTCTCATGTTCTATCATTTCCAAAGAGAGTCATCCGTTCCGGTCCTTTCCCGCGCTGGAGGTAAAGCAGAGTTTAAAGCGGATGAGGGGTTGGGATCCGATGCCTCCTCCGCAGAAAAGGAAAACAGATCCGCCATATCATCATCGTCAGCCTCCATGGTGACGTTGCAGTTTAAATCTAATCGGTGTTTAAAGGAGATTGCGTTATCTGCAGGCTATGCGATGCCTTAACGCCGCAAACTTTACCAAAGATCAAAGAAGAGGAGGTTTTGATAATGGATGTAAGTGCAGTATAAGCAAAACAACTCACTCTCAAGAGGTTTTGCAAAGTCGAAATGGAGGAACGCAAAACACACGGCGGGCACACTCAGAGAGTCTAGTCTACGAGAATGCAACGGATGAGTTTTTCTCCCCTCCCCTCCTGTCCCCAAGGTGTTGCTGTCGCATCGATATCATTTTTCAATAATCAAAACTAAAACACCACTCTCTGTACTATACTACAAGCAGCGTTCGGCATTTGGTGACCCGTGACTTTTTTCATTGATGGTGTTGCGTGTTGTGCGGTGTGCGGTGTATTCATAACAACTCGAATGACCATCGCAAAGCAAGACAATATCCTGATTGATTGACTTCTATCCAAATCATAACAGAAGCAGCCATGGCGACGATATCAAGGAAAAGAAGTCACGATCCTCCACGAGAAGCTCCTTTTACGTGCTGGGCTTTTGTGTCTCTTTGTGTGCGTGCTGCTCGCTCTTGTCATGATCCTTACTGTGGATAGCAATGTCGCGGAAGAAAGCGTATCGTCGCTTGAGCAAGAGAACGCCCTTGGGTTGACTCCGCGCCTGTAGGCATTCGAAAAAGTCTCAAGTCAGCCGTCATTCAAGAGCGCTTTCGCTTCCGAAAGGCTTTAGAAACAATGGCCGAAGGAAAATACCGCCCCGATTGAAAGCACTCTGAGAAAAGGGCAAATTGTGGGAGAACGCTTGGCAGAAGTTCGCTCTGGAAAAGAAACTGTACCAGAAATATTGCAAGGAGAGGGCAGCGATGCGCAGCATGCAAAGTCGGAACAGTTGACCGACAAGCCTCCCATTGAGTTGAACGAAATCATTGAATACCTAGATGGATGGATTCATACATTGCACGAAGTTTTGTTGGAGCACAAACGAGCTACCTTTGAGGATTTGGCAGGCTTACCACGATCTGACTGTCAAGACTCTTTATCCATGGGACAGAGAATATCTGCAAAGGATGCCTCCGCGTCGCGACGACGGATCTATTTTCCTCTCCATCGCCACCTATCGAGATGAAAACTGCTTTAATACCGTCTACAATGCGTACGGTAAAGCCAAGAATCCAGAAAAGCTTTTCGTTGGTTTGGTTCAGCAGAACTGTCATGAGAACTGTAAGTCGGGTGTACTCAGCAACTTGACCATGGTGGATGTTCCGCCAGATGACGACTGTCACAAGTTGTTCTGTGAATCGGATTTGGGAAAATATTGCGACCAGATTCGTGTTCTGAACATTAACGAGCCAGAATCTCTCGGGCCCTACGCTGCCCGCTATTTTACGAGTAAGCTTTGGTATGGAGAACCTTGGTTCATGCAAATTGATGCACATATGACATTTGCAACGAACTGGGATGCCATTAGTATTGAAATGCTCAAAGCTTGCCCGGCTCCCAAGCCAGTTTTGTCGCATTATCCGCCTTCGCACACTGTGGACTTGGACAAAGAACAACTATGCCGACGAGTCGTCTTTGTGGGCCTGTGTTTGCGACATCTGATTTAGAATCGCAAATCATACGTTTGGAGGGAGCAGCAGTTTACGACAAGGATAAAGCTCCTCTGCCATGTTTTGCGCCTTTCACTGCTGCTGGGTATTTCGTGGCTCACTCTGACTTTCTTCGAGAGGTTCCGTTCGATCCTTTCTTGCCTTGGATATTCATGGGAGAGGAGATTATCATGAGTAGCCGTCTGTGGACTGCCGGGTATGACATCTTTGGTCCAAATCAAGCGGTGGTGGGGCACATGTGTAAGTAGGGATTGATCGCGGTGCACGTAGGAAGATTTTTGTTTTCGGTATCTCATGACCCTATACTCTTTATCGCAGACGTACGCCGTCACAAACCAAAGTTCTGGGAATCCGTACATAGAATGTTCACGAATGGTGTCCACAATCCGCTTCAAGCCATGGTATTGGATCGAGTCAAGTATCAACTTGGATATCCGGAGTCTGCGAGGACATGCTTCAACATAAAAGTATACTTACTGCCGTCGATCACTACACAATGGGCACTGCCCGGCCGCTAGAAGACTACCTTCGCCTAGTTGGTTTGAATATGACAACGAAAGAAGTTACGTACACCGGGTGGTGCGAAGAGGAACTCCCCGCCAGGGTTTGAGCAATATAATCACCTTTATCCGGGGAAAGCAAATATGCGATTCAAAGGTAATTGAAAGCGCAATACAGAATAAGGAATCTATAGTTTATTGTTTTTATATAACAGTGTCAGCATCCATGTCATGGGTCCGTATGCGTGAGTGTTCTTCACCAGATTTTCCTATGAACCATTTGTTACGCATCTTTGGCTCCCTTGCAAACACCTTATATAGAATTCATGTCCTCGAAGATTTATAATAACTTGGTCGATCTGACAAGGCTACGAACAGTTATAAGTTATAACTTATAACGAATAATTTTGAGGAGTGACAGGGACAGCAACGTCCAGATCATAGTGTTTCGCCCGTTTAACAGCGTTGACAGGAGGAGCCGACGCAACAATCCTGCATCAAACCGAGTTCTTTGCCACATAGGCGCCTTTGCTTTCACGGGATCTGTTTGTTACCGTAATTACGGCCACGACGGGTGCGGCTGCCGTGCTCGATTTCGCGTCACCATCGTCGCGTTCCACTGCTTTCCGTTCCTCGGAAGCAGTTCATTTAATTGATTGATTGTTAGGTATTCATTGCAGGAGAGAGATATTATCTGTTCGGTTGCATCATCATCAAATGTCAAGCATCACGACATCATCACTGCTGTTTCGTTTTTTTTTTTTTTTTTTCTTCTTCTTCTTCTTCTTTCTCTTTTCGATCGATCGTCTTGCACGCGATGCAATGGTGTTTGAGCTTTGGAACGTACAATAAACAGCGTAAGAAAATAGAAGACCGGAAACAAAGACAATTGAGCCGTGATTAGTCAAACTCTCAGCATCAGTAATGCCTGACCGATAACGAGAGATTCCACAAACCCCTTACCCCGGAAACCATCAGGGCGGTGGCTTATTGTGTAGAGATAGCATTACACTTGGTCACCAGCTCGCGATAGACGCGTATAATGTTACTGCGGTGTTTGTCTCTAATAAATGACCTGATTTTGCATGAATAAGTGATGCTTTTGGCAGCAACAAGCCCGCAGGCAAAAAAAAAGTAAAATAATGATTTGGTTGCCCATTCTCCCCATGGATAGTAAGGCAAAATTGAGTGCCGTTGCTGCGGCTGATCAGACAAGAGATTGATTTTTTACTTATGTTTTGAAAACCATTTCAGTACCAAAACTCTGATGAGCTTTCAAATGATGTTATATTTCATTAAGGGTTACCCTAACTGGTTCACCTATCCTTAATGTAAAAAACTATCATCCGTGACAGCATCAGAGTTTTGGTACTGAAATGGTTTTCAAAGCTTAAGTAAAAATCGTTATAACGTCTGATCAGCCACCAAAACGGCACTCAATTTTGCCTTACAACCCATCAGAGAAAATGGACAAATCGGCTCGAAAATGCAATTCGGGCATGTTGCTGCCAAAAGCAGCCAAGAAATTGTTGAAGGCTATCCCCAAACTAGTAATAAGATTCGTTTACCGTCACGGGACGACCGGAAAGCCGAACGAGGCCGGCCCTAAGCAAATTCGGCAGATACTTCCATGAGGAAAATGGGCAACAAAATCCGTTTGCTTTTTTTTGCGTGCAGCGCGGCGCGGACTTGTTGCTGCCTAAAGCATCGTTTGATTCATTCGAAGTCTGTATATTGTTGATTCAAGCCCTACATCTCGTTATTCTTGATTACCATGAGCATTAAAACAAGCGCTTTACCGCCTTTTCACCGTAACGTAGAAACGATGAAGAATTTTAGCGTCAAGAAATTGGACCCCGAATTATAAAGCCTACTTGCGCGGAGCTATTTGCTGGATGCCGTCGTGTTTCCTACTTTTACGATGCCACGGTTGTGGTTGTGGTACTTTCAGCAGATACGAACTCTATGAAGCACTCACTAGTGCGATCGTCGTCGTTGGCAAAACATTTAGGAGAATCGACGCATCTACTTTTTTATTAACAACAAAAAAGGCAGTGTAGAACAAACAGGCGGCTGTGACTTCCGTTATTCACCAATCTACTGGATATTGCTCCTCTTTACGTCGTCGAGGCAAATGCAGCTTCATCTTTCCAGTCATACTGATAGTCATGGTTGTCGGCGACAAAATAAAAGAAAACTGAGTCCTCGTCTGATTTCTTCCAACCGCACTCCATATGAGTTGGAAAGCTGAATGCTTCTGGAGTATCTTTGATTTGCATTGTCTTCCACTGGGAAAGTCTACCAAGCCACGGTCCTGCGACAAAGGTCCCATCTTTGTGGCGTTGCCGCATTCCTTCGACTGTGATCTCAAAATCGCCCGTGTCTCGCTCCTGGAATGTTGTATTCAAGAAGACAGTTTGAAAGCTTCTTTCCTGCATGACAACATCCGACTTCAAGCTTGAATCTGTGTCGCGGTCAAAGTATTTCATCGAAATTTGTACCTTGTTATCTGTGTCGGATCTTAATTCACTCCATTCGACATTTCCTGAACTGGGGAGAAGAGCAGTTGGGACCAAAAAAGCTTCGGCCAACCATCTCATGATTTCGCCTTGTAATAATGCTGGATTGCTCGAATCTTCGGAAGCAATTGGAACGATCCTTCGACACTTGCTTTTAGTTGAGCTTGGTCGCCCATCCACGCGTCACGGATATAAACCCGGGGCCAACCAAGCTTCTGAATCAAGGGCATTTCGGCTTCCCAAATAAAGCCCAGCGAAGCGGAGGCTGACATTGTTTGTCGCGCTGTTAATGGCATCCACTCGCTTTCTTCGCTCAAGCGAAAGTGACCATTCTGTGTGAAACGAACCGAGCGAATGGAGGGAATAGTTCTACCCTGTTCTAGACTCGGTAGAGTACGCTGGAAAAGGAACGAACAGGTTTGGGAAGGGCCTCAAGAGAAATGTCTTTGTCGTTTTCACAACGACGGAGGATGAGGAAGCGAGGAGGGTCTCTACGAGAGATTCGCTTTCCGTGCGCCACTTTTCCATCCGTAAACCACCCCAGACTGCTACGGCAATCAAACTAGACAGCACAATAAATGATACGGGAGGCTTTGAAATTCGATTCATGATAGACGATGTTTTATGCGTGCTCTTTTCTTATAAAAAAATGAGTTTAGATAATGCGAATTTCACTGACACGATGTTTTTGTGATGCGAAGCGAAGCCGTAAAATTCACTGGATGATAGAATTGCTTGTCGTCTAGTTAAGTCTTGTGCGAATCGACAGCAAACGAGGATCGGTTGAACAGGAAAGCAATTACGATTTTGATTGATCTGTACTAGTTTAGCACTGTAATGTGCGACGGTAATAATAAATCACGGTTTGAAAAAGAGAATTGAGCTTTTCTTTATTAGCAAGGATAAAAGCAAGCAACATGTCCATGCTTTATCTTGCATATTCTTCCCAATTTAGCCTTCATAGATCGGCTTAATCAAAGGGTGCCATTGATGCATCCATGCACACAACCAAAATAACCACATGGCGAATGTCGCTATCGAAATGACAACGTTGGCAATCGCTGCATTGTCCTTTGATAAAACGCCTGAAGACCTTGAGGAAAACACAAAGCCTACGCAGACCAGGCCCAATACAAGGTAAGCAATAGTGCCTTTAATAAGAGTTGGTGGGATGCTCATGGTGTCTTGTATTCTACAAAGTATAAATACAACTGTCGATATGGGTCGTGTTGTTGCGCAACAGCGGCTCTCACCATGTGAAGGACCGCCCACAACATCATGCGCCGTCGCGAATAAAAGCGAATTTTATTACGGATTCTCTTGTATTTACGTTTGTGTAGGGTGGAATACATAGAGAACTGCTCTTATCTATTGGCGAAGCTGCGACTCCGTTCAGGGCGACCACATTTTCCAATTAAGAAGCGGCAGCCGGTGTTTGCCTTATCCACAGTACAATTTCTCGACGCGCGTGAGCGCGCATGTGAAATCTCGCTCGCCCTTTCCTTCCGCGTGAAAAATGTGACGCCGACACACACCTCTGCCGTTTATCATCAAACGAGAAATGCTATTCGAACAGAACGAGAGAAGATGATGAATCATTCTTGCGATAAATAAGAGATGAATGTCCCTAAATTACTGAGACGGTTCGATGCCACCCTGGACTGGCTCACCGCAGTCACGCCCGAGGGTCCTCTCGACGATGAGGTGACGCAGAGCTTTTATTCATCGCGTCGTCCAACTCCGTTCATGTCGAGACGTCGATTAAGGCGGGGATTCGATGACGATGACTCTCCTAGAGTTAGAATCATACATGAAAGAATAATCAGGCCTGTGCGTGAGGTGACCGTTGGACAGAATCTACAAGAATGCTTATCCGACATGACCTTTATTGAGCACGACGACGTCCCGGAAGATGATCAATCGTTATCACAAACGACACGAAAGATGGAAGGAGGCAATCAATTTATGAGAAGGAGAAGGAACAGACGCAGTTTACCTGCTGAGCGACCGTGGACACCAGATAGCGCATCGACTCCGGCAAGCTCCTTCGACATACGCAACAAGAACTTTTCTAGAAAAAGGCTTCTTTGCACGAACCCGTCGTTGAGAGGTTCAAAGTGGTGCGGATTAGAGGATTTTCCAGACCATTTTCAGAGATCCCCATTATCAATTTCATCTCGACGGAAAGACTACGATGTACCAATTAGTACGGAAACAAATTCACTTTTGTCAGAAGCCCTCGAAGAAGAGTGCAGAGATCTTCCTGCAGACCAGCAAATGAACAATGACATTCATAGTTATCACCCTGCTCGGATAAAACAGCCCGCAATCACGCTGATGAATGCGAGAATCGGCAAGAAAGTCTGAGGCGGCGAAAGCGTCTCTCCGTGTCTATTGAACTTCCAGACACAGATCCAGTGTACGCTCGTCGTACTACTCCTGTTAAATCGAGCCGGGATAAGGTGCTCAGTCCAAAGCGAGTCATTGATCAAATCCGGAAATTCGGAGAATCCATGGATCCAAACAGTGATCTTGGTATGTTTGCGTACGAGCTTCACAATTCACTTTGCACAAGTGCATCCGAGGGGAGCAGAGAGAAGCTGGTCTAGCTTGTAATGCACAATACAGACCAGAAATGATATCCGGTGCCGCGGATGACAATGCAATGAATACCATTTTATTCAACGATGAAATCTGTGCACATCTCGCAGGGACTCTGACGGCCGCTCTTGACGGAGTCAATGCATACGTTCACCGACATTCTGTTGTTGAAACTAAGAGACCATCTTCGCCGAGCTTTCTACCCGAATCTGGCGAGCAGATGAGGTGGTCAATGACTCACTCTCAAATTGAAGATATCTGGGGTGATACCGATAGCATGGCTCGACTGAGAACTGTTGTATTATCTGACGACCGTAGGGATGGAAAAGATACTTTCACCATGGCGTCACCTAGAAGCAAACGCGATCAACCTCCACAATATCCTCTTACATACTTCGAAAATGTCAGAATCAAAGACGTCCCTTTTGTCCAAGGCACGGACGTCACTGTTGTACCAACATGTTACATAACAGCACCGCTTGATGCTCCACCGACGAGAGCAAAAGCGAAACCAAACGTAGAGGTGTCCCGTGCTTCTTCAGCTGAGATGACAGCATCTGTGACCTTTGTACAAGAGACCGCTCTCAAGGCCAAATGTCCGCCTCAGAATGGACCATCGTCCACGCTCGGAAATCAGACAAGCCTCAACGCCTTACCATTGAACAAAGCAAGTGCGAATAGCAATTCGACGACATCTCTTGCAATTGGTTATCAATTATTCACGGAAAAGTTGTTATCACGAGAAGGTGAAATTATAAAGGAATCAGAGCGGCAACATCATTCACCAAGTACGCCTGAGGAACACACACCTGTAGACGCATTGCGCATTATAGATGATCGAGGAAGTTTACAGAGTGGCAAAGTTAAACCTGATTCGTCAGAGACCGTGCAAATATCTGCATCTAAGGACTCCTCAACTTCAGACATTTCCTGCGATCTGAATACACCAGTGAAAGATGCTTCGAATTTGAGTGCATTCGACTTGGTGGACACTGATCTTGAATCCGATCAAGAGGAAAGGACTCGGAGATTTCTCATGAGCCTTCAGCTGCTCAGGTCGATCTTCATAACTTTGAGTCGCAAGAAAATCCCAGTGACCTGTGGGATGGTGAAATCGAATTTTGGGAACGCTAGTGTTTCCTTGAGACAGCAGAGAAAATCTGTGAACAAGTACGGTAGTAAGGCTTTACGGGAACTATCGAACCTTCCATCAGGAGAACCAAAAGACAGTGTCTTTTCTGAGGTATCCGATAATGTGAAGATGACAGGCCTAGCTCATGTGTTCTCGTTATCGTTTGATGCAGAACCATCAGTCGATTCAGTTCAACTAGAACAAGCTGCCGACGAGCTAAAAGATACATCAAGATTAGTAGAAGAGGTATCTTCCTGTCTTGACAACGAACCGCCAGTTGGCCCTAATTGGACAGACGATAACCTCCAAATACCAGAACGTATTGAAGTGGTTCACGTCGAAGAAAGCTTTGATCAAGGAGATTTCTTTCATCCAGGCGGAACCAATGGGATAGTTTTTGCTGCCTGTGTCGACAAAAGATCTTTTTGTGGAAAGGAGGAGACGGGAGTAACGATAGCAACACAACTGCTGATTGCGGTGGCACTTGTTCAGCGAATGAATCTGGAACGGCCGAAACGAATTCTGAATTTTACACTAGTGATGCCAGTGAAACTTCTTTTGATGCAGGCGAATACTCAGCAACCTTCCTGGGCGTCATTCCGGGAAGCTCCCCATTTTCAATCAAGCTGTACATACCACGAACGATTCCAAAATTGAAACACCTGAACGCAACAGCGGCTTCGCTTCTACAAAGGCTGACGTAGCTTTTGTGGCGCCTGCTGGAAACACCAATACGCACTTCTCTAGTACCCGTCGAGAAGCGACAAGACTCCAAAGTACCGTTTTAGATGATGCAAAATGTCTGTCTGGTCAGGCAGCTTCCTCTCTGGTCCAGCCTAACGCTCCGGCTTCCTCTGTTGTCTTCTTTAAGCCAACAATTAATGTATTTGGTGGCGAATCAGGAGCAAATGACCTAGCTGCTTTGACTCGTGCATTCAGTAGAGTGCAGGACGCATCCTCGGGGACCCCGATTCGGCAATCGTTCGAGGGTCTTCAGCAAAAGACCAAGACAGAAACGGATCATCGTCTTCAAGAAACGTACTATGATAATGACGATGATTCCTTCACCAGAGAGCTCTCTCGACTGGCTACTTCCGAGAGGTTACTCCGTGAAGAGTTAGAATCGTTTCAAAGAAGACACTGCAAAGCTGGTCAAGCGAAAACGCCCGCAACCATAATTGATTTATCGATGGTTGATGATTCATATGGCTCTACTCGCACGACTTCCATCAGCAGCAGCAAAGACAGGTGGAAAAGCAGTACTGCCACATCAAAGTACGGATTGACCGCTGTACGATTGACTAGGGAAGGAAATAGGTTGAACCGGGAGATGGCTTATAGGGCTGCACCGGGCGGCATCAAATCGAGACCTGCTCGGGGAGCGCGAATCGGTAGTGTCGGTTCTATAGATGCTACCCGTTCCTTTGTGAAACAAATAAGCTCCCCAACCAGAAGTGATTACTCACCGACATTTGAAAACGAGCTGCAGCGTGCACCAGTTACTGACGCAGCAGGATTTGAGGATTCTTTTGAATGGCAGCGTGTCAAGCAAGCCCCAATTTCTATGGAATCTATAAACTGTCGCGATGAATTTCAAAACAGGAAAACGACGGTGTTGGCGGTACCCCACTGTCTACTCAAGATAACACAAGAATATCCTTACTTCGATCACGATTGGATCAAAAGGTGTGCACTGCGTGACGCAATCGACCTGCAAAGGGTTGGTACGCACGGTGAACAAGTCGAGCAAGAGCACAAGCACCAAACGAGCCACATCGAGAGTCCCAACAGTAGTTTGCCGTATCAACAAGCAGGCGCATCGACAGAACGAAGCACACAATGGTCAGAAAATGAACTATTCGAAGAGATCAAGTCTGATACCTTGGCAAAAAATTCTTACTCTTCTGATGACGTTGAATTTGCTGTCATTAACTGCTCGGAATCAGCAGAGAATATCACGAGAACATACGGTTGCGGAAGAATTGACGCGCCAGAGTGCCCCAGATAGAGGTGGCGTTGTCTCCTATATCGCTTGAGTTTACAACGGCCATCGGATTGACTTTCAAAGGGGTGGAGGTGTCTTCTCTGAATCGCTCTTCGACAGTGGCCGCTTTTACGGATGTCAGCGTTAATGGTTCAGATAGAAAGAACGAATGCGACGTACCTTTTCTTTCAACAGAGAAGAACAGGAAGTCGACACAGAATGGGAGAAAAGCGCTTTCTCTGGAAGCAAGAGCTCTAGTTATATGAGTCTCTCTGATGACTCTTCTAGCTCTAGGATCTACGCGTCCGCAGGAAGTAGAGAATTGTCGCAGCGCATAAATCCTCGTCGTGTGATTCCGTGTAACTCAAGCACAAGTTCTTTGTCGTTACAAGAACATCTGCCTGCTTTCGCTTTACAAGAAGGGTCTGATGGCAGTATCTCCTCAAGGCTCTCGCTCCCTACTATCGACTCTTCTAAGGCAGAGGAGATTCTTTATTCATATCGCGAGGCCCAATTTTGTCGGGATTCCTGGGCAGAGCGGCGGGCCCCTCTCAATAACACATATTCTGCACCTCGCAACCGACTGGTTCGGTTTGATGTACCGTTGACTTCAGAGCCACAATTCTCCGATACGTTCCTAGATGTCGACGATCGTGACGCTTTGCTCCTAACAAACGACGATGCCTTCGTCGCACCTTTTACCACGAGATTATTACTGGCGGGGAAAAGTTCAATTCTGGCAACACACGAGCAGACCCTCCTGGTTGTCTCGAGAAGGACCCAGACGATAACCTGAACGATCAATTCCGAAACGAACCAAGTCTTGAATCGGTAAAATCGTCGGAGCGTCGTCCGAATAAGCTTTACGCATTGTCTACTGCTGCCTGTAAAAGGAGATGAAAAAAGAATGGTTCCCTAAAACGAAGTCTTGTTCGAAGCCCTCTCAGCAAAATGACCCTCTAAAAGCCCCAAGGGATATCCAAATTTCAGTTCCGTCAAAAAATATTCACCTTGACAAGCTGAAGGCATCCAAAGACCTGAGGAAGTCGCTTCTGTTGGGACACAAAAGAAATGTCTGCCTACATTATAGCAGCACGTCCATAATTTTTCAATATAGACTATCTGATACAATACTATCTTCAATCTTCTTTCTAGCGCTCTACTAGTAGAGATAGGTCTTTTGCCTTCACGCTGTTAAAGACTGCCGAGAACGGGCAGAGCCTAGAGTTCCTAGGTCGAAGGTTAGTTGTAGAAGAGTTGCGCCAAAGGAGCTTCATGGCGCACAGCTGTGCTGTGTGCTGTTCGTGGTGCTAGCTGTGAAACTACTTGAGTTGCGTATCAGTACCGGTCTACATATTATGAGTACCATCTTCTTTAATTGATAAATTAGATATCATGCGTACTTATTAAGATTTACAGAGTTGTTGTTTTTTACATAGGGAATACTCGCGAAAACGTCGCTCTTATCGCTTTTTGACGTCATGTACTACTTGGATAGTAAGTCTCAGGCCAATCAAGATTCCTCCAACCTTTCTCCATCACAACATCAACAGAAAGAAATCAAATAACTAAAGAGAGCCGATGCCATCGTTATCTGTAGTTCTGTTGCAACTGTAACTATGAATCTCCAAGCTCCAAGAGCCTTTTCACGAAGGGAAAAAGTAAATGTCCCCGAACCTCTTAACTCTTTAGAGAGCGTCGGTTCTAAGCCAATCGAAGTACGCGTCGGCCATGTCGCCACAATACCGTCGTTGTCGAGCTTTGGCGACTCATCGAGCGGATACAGCATCGAAACAAGTTTCAGTGACTCTCTGGACAGCTATGAGTCAATGGGTGTTATCTCTCGACTGGAGGATTTCATAGTACGGGAGATTGGAAATGTTTTGGATGATTCACATGACGACTACGATGATGAACATTGGGCTGCTTTTAGTCAAGACTTTAGTGTCGTACAGTCGAAAAATAACATAATCAAATCTACGGAATGGAAGCAAAAGAGAGGCGGGGCTGTGAACGATATCCTCGATTGTTCCTTCGACAAAAGTTTTCTCGATTGACAACGGGTACGGTTCCATCTCAAATCGACAGGAAAGAAATCATTGATCTAAAACCTGCAGCAGTTCTGTTAGAGAAACCCCTATTTCAAACAGATCCAGCCCAAAAGGGTGCCAAATCTGAAAACGTACTTGATCTTTCTCATGCAAACGACTTGCTCAAGAAAGCACAGGCGAAGAAGCTGCCTCCCGAAATCTCTTGGACAAGCTTTCTGCGGCGTCACCTGGAACGAATCATAAAACCATTGATTTTGATAGCGTGGCTATACCCCAGTTCTCGCAACAAATAACGCCAGATCTCCCAAGTGATAATAACCCTACGGGATCTTCGCGACCGGAATTTGTTTCTAAGATACCAAGAAACTATACATCGGAAGCTTTAGGGTCACGAACTTCCTTCCATGAGACACTAATAAAATTAGAAAGTGCTCATATTGGTGACAAGCAGTGTCACGACAAGGAACCCGGGCAGAGTCGCGAGCAAGACATATCAGAAACAGAGCAGAGGGCAACAAAAACGAAGCGAACGTTGAAACAAATGACGACCAAGGAGATAGCAGTTGTCAGCAGACTCTGTTTGAAGAAGCTAAAAAACTAATGAAAAGTACCGTGATGCCAAAAAGTCAATGAGCCTCAAGCTGATGACTGCTAAATTTTCTTCTATCATCGGACTTAAGAAGAGAAGAAAGGGGACTCGAGTGTAACAGAGCAAAAAGAGAAACATATCAGGCAGAGGACGAAGGACTGGAAGATAAAGCTATTCAAGGGTCCAGACCGATTGAAAAGGCAACCTGGCTCGACTTCTGCGGATGAGGCATGGCTGCCATTGCGTTCCGAGATTCAAGATGATAGACACTTAGGCATTGTTTCTGAACGAAACTGCGCTGCCACGGAGAGCCTCGTTAGACAGAATCTACCAAACTCCTGTACTGAAAACCCAACTACTTGTTCTGAATCCGTCTGTAAGGACGACGCTGAGAACGATTGCAAGAATCTAGAAAATCCACTCTTGAGAGACCATACCCCAATGGAAATCATTTCCGTTTTGTCTGAGAAATTGGGGATGTGGTCGAGTTTTGCGAAAATCCGTCACTTGACATTGGTCAGGAGGTTGTGGGCTATTTTGAATTTGAGCTTACTTGTCCAAAACGGAATCTGGGAAACTTTTACGTCGTCCATTCCGCAAATTACAGGAAGGTCCTGAATCAACATTGAGGCGAGATACTTTAGTCGAGCCATGTGGTGCCCAAGGCTTTAGTAGCGAAGGAGAACGTGGGATGCTCAACATTCCTGCCACCAAGTCAGTTGCCACAGTATCGACCAAGTCGCTGGATGACTATTCCGCTTGCGCAGCGAAACCAGACCACCATCAGCGACGCAGTGATATATCGATAGATGCAAAAGCGAGATCCGGAGGTTGATAACTGACATGGCCACTTTGCGGAAAACGAGCTTCGAAACACAACCTTTGAAGAAGTCGTTGAAGATGCTGATTGTCAAAGAGCGCCAACGCGAAGACAACCGAAAGACTTCAGGACAAGGAAAGACATCTGTTCTGTCTAATGTCACAGATGATTTCGCTAACATCTTTTCTTGCGCTTGCCAAGCCCAGTAAATTATTTGTATAGTACATCAGTCAACGTATAATAATCACACCTTTATGTCACGAAATACACTTTTAACCATTATTTATCAGCGAACTTTGACTGCTGCAACGCAATCCTTAGGGGTCAGTGCGCGATCCTTTCGAATTGATGGCAATAATCCCTCTTCCAGGAGCAACAGGGAGACATGACGGCCGAAAATCAGCAGCTTCTCTCCATATCAATTCTTGAAGTCGCAGGCGATGTAGCTTCTCGTTTTCGAACGAGAAATCAAAGGACTGCTCGAAACCACTTCTTCGTCGGCGTTGTGTAAAGAAGAGAAGAACGGGTGTTCCAGCGATGCTTCAACTGTCGCTCTTTTATGAGGATGAATCTCGAGCATCTTTCGCATTATATTCAAAGCATCAGGAGGGGTTCCAGGAAACTGAGAGGAGAACGCCTGTGGTGCTTTCTCTGGGAGCTTTTTCATAAAGCGCTTCGCCTTCTCAGATGTAACGAAATCCAGATCTTCGTCTTGTAACTTTCCAAGTTTCTCGCAAATGATAGTTAACTAAATGCGAATGTTAGGCGATGAATCGTAATCATGCAAGTTCGTCCAGGACCTGTCAACATTTACCTGATCAATATAATCGTCACCAGGAAAGTAAGGCTTTCGTAGGACTAATTCAGCAAAGATACAGCCGACGCTCCAGACGTCTACTGGATAAGAATATTCATGACAAGCGAGCATGATTTCAGGAGCACGATACCAACGGGTGACAACATATTCCGTCAAGAACATCGTCGAAGCTCGATCTTCATCATTCTCGTCGTAAAGCCCACGAGCTAATCCAAAGTCGCAAATCTTCAAATCGCAATTCGAGTTTACCAGAAGGTTCGACGGCTTGAGATCACGATGAATGACTCTGCATGAATGAATGTACTTCAGTCCTCGGAGCACCTGATAGACGAAGTATTGAACATGATCAATAGAAAGCTTCTGCTTCGAATAAATGATTCGATGAAGGTCAGTTTCCATGAGGTCGGTGACAAGGTAGACGTCTTTGAAATCTTCTAGGTACTGCACGTTTGGGGCATCATGTCCACCAGCTGAACTATGTTTTCGTGACGCATGTGCTTCAGAAGTTTGATCTCACGGAGGATACGCTTGGCGTCGATTTCATCTGAAAAGCCTTGGGAACCATCTTGATGGCAACATTTCTGTCACTCTGTGAGTCCTTTGCCGAAATAACCACACCGTAGGCTCCCGATCCGACTGTTCTGATCATACTGTAGCGTTCGTCTACCGTGAACGTGTGTTTACCCGCTGGGAAAGAATGAGACCGATATAGTTCACCACTTGTGGCCGTGACGGTTGGTGCCATCCCTCGCCGCTTCCACCTCGAGACATGATAACTTCCATTCCAACTTCAGATGCATCATCGCCCTGGTCTGTGGAGTAGCTGATAGTGGCAGAGGTTGTGGTTGCTGTGGCCAAAGTGTGGTGGTCGTGATCATATTCATCTGGAAGCTTTTGTTCAAACCGTATTTCTTATTCATATCGCGATTGTGCCTCAGCAAAAGTGATCCAGCATTGGACATGATTCCGTCCTTGGCAGCAATATCGACCTCGCTAAGCTGATCTGCCGTCTTTTCAATGGTCGGAGCAGTATCGAGAGTTCCTCCACAGGTTATGAACGATCCCTGCACTTTCTTTGTCCACTTTGCGATCTTTGAGCTCAAGCTGTACGAGCTGCAAGCTTGCGCCTTCTGAAGGGGTGCCTGCTTTCCTCCAGATGCGATGTTTGTTGTACTGTTGAGGAGGCCGCGACTGCCGCTGCCACTAGTGCGTGAGCGGGAGCCACGGCTCTGGACGGAATACTCGTTGATAGTAATGTTTATAATTGAGTCTCGAAACGCACAGATCTAGTCTACGCGCCTCGAAATGCTGAAGAGGAGTCGGAT
Organism: Fistulifera pelliculosa; assembly: GCA_026008555.1. Classification (NCBI taxonomy): domain Eukaryota; phylum Bacillariophyta; class Bacillariophyceae; order Naviculales; family Stauroneidaceae; genus Fistulifera; species Fistulifera pelliculosa. The sequence continues at coordinate 153,529 of BROJ01000108.1, read as the reverse complement.
GTGTTGCTTGATGATTGGAATTGCTCACAAGCACCGGAAATTACTTCGCACGAAACGGGGTGATGCCTTGTGTTATGTGACTGTTGGTCAACGTTTTCATTAGAACTAGACCGTAAAAAGTGATCTGCTAAATGTAGAGCACCTGCCGGCGATCAATTAGACGAATGCTAGACCGCCCCACGATCGTTGAGTTTTACCACTTCATTCCTGTATACATTCATTTTCATTCTGCAGGTTCGATTTGCTAAACAAACTCGATGTGCAAAAGGGCTGGCGGCCGGCGGTCCTATGTCCTATCTGCAAAGAAAGTGTCACAGTTTACTTTACCTTTACATTTGGGTACCGGGTATTGACACCTACGTTGCTCCCCGCAGAAAAGAACCGGTAAAGGTTACAGTTGATTTCACAATGCTAACGTTCTTGAACAAAGTTTTGCACATAGAGTTGGAGTACCGCTATGAATACTTCCTTGTCCTCCCTCTTCTCACCTCCTTTTGCTCTTTGCTCGTTGTTGCACGCAAACCTTTGCGTGCAGCGACACATTCGTCAAAGAGTCAGCATTGACAGCTTCGACCGAGCTTTACCCGGTACAATATCCTCAGCAAAGAAGCTGCTGCAACAATTCCGATATGACTTTACTGAGAAACAATTTGGATTACCAGCGCGATGAACATCGAAAAGCTGCGAACAACAACGACGGGAAAACGGACGAACTGTGGGGTTCGAGTACGCCGTTCAAAACGGAGGATTAAGCTTGGCTGAAACGCGATGGAGAGAGCTTCGCAGGCGCAAGCATTCCTGTTTTCCCTTCATAAACCTGCACAAGACACAAATAGGCGCTACCAGGCAGTCGTAACCTTTCAAAGTATATCGACGTTGATGGAGCAACAACGAAAAGAACATGCTTCCGACACTAGTGTTTTACCGCCGCGACCCGCTCTGCCCATGTCCAGTTCTTCGATAACACAACAAGACGACCAACAGCAACCAAGTTTCGCGAGTTCTCCCATGAAACGAATCAGAAATCGACACAATGCTGTTTACGGAGAACATCTTCCCAATGCTTTCAATTCTCCAGCTTGCGCTGTGAAAGTCTTTGGGAAACAGAGTATCCAGAATGAAGAGAGATCTGTTTGTCGAAATTTGATCTCTAGCAGTACATCCAAGTTGAGTGAACCAATTGTCCAATTTGAACGAACGGCTCCTCCTTCAAGATCGGCGTGTGGAGATACTAGCCTGGACGACGAAGACCTTGATGACATCATTGCCAGCATTGACGAGGAAGAGATCATAGCTAAGCAGAGAAATTCACAGAAACCACGACAAGAAGCACCCAGAGTATATGAAATTGACGACAATTCGTTTGATTATGGTGTAGAATGGCAGGATGAGAATTTCCAGGACACATCGTGGAGTGCCTCGCGACAGTCTGTGAACCATAGCTCTACTGTTCTGTCAAATCAAACAATCAGTACTTCGAGAAACACAAATATGCAAGGATTTTCGTCGGCCTCAACACTTGTCAACTCTTTTCTTCTCATGTGAACAAAGGAGTTGATTCTAATCTTCCGTCGTTTATGAATCGCATAACCAACAATATCAACGAGTTTCCCGGGTCCAATTCAAGCAGCGGTCCTTATCAAGAACGCAATCATTCTCCGACTCCAGGTTTGCTTTCCAGCCTTGACAAAACGCCCTGTGTCCAGGCCACAGTCTTCCTGTCGGATCTTTACAGCTCGAAGTGCTGCAAATAATGGTAGGGAGTTTTCAAGTGCTCTCTTCCCGACGACCAGAAATGCGACTTTTTTCAATGGGTTGACGGAGCTGAGGAACGTCGTACCAGACAGCTGGGGATCTGTCGCCTTCGGGAGAAGTCAAGGATATCTATTCCGAAAATCGACGAAAATTTGGGCACCGTGAGTTCAGACCGGGGCAAAAAAGCGTCATCGAGAATGCTGTTTCTGGTAGAGACGTTTTCGTTCTCATGCCGACTGGTGGAGGAAAATCGCTCTGCTATCAACTCCCAGCATGGTGCTGTCCTGGGCTTACAGTTGTAATTTCTCCATTGTTGTCATTGATACAGGATCAAGTGCAATCGATGACCAAGTTGGGTATCGAGTCTGTCTACTTGGCATCGTCACAAGACTACGAGTCCGAGCAAGTAGCCATAACCCGTCGTATCAATGAAACTACGGCACACGGTGGCGTCAAGCTATTGTACCTCACACCAGAAAAGCTGAGCAACTCGACCCACATGCAGTCAATGCTTCGGCGTCTTCATAGCCGCAAGCTAATCAGCAGATTCGTGGTCGACGAGGCTCACTGTCTGAGCGACTGGGGCCATGATTTCCGACCGGATTACAACAAATTGGGAATGATTCGGAGTCAGTATCCAGGAGTTCCACTTATGGCACTAACAGCGACGGCCAATGAGAAAGTTGTCAATGATGCTATCCGTGCACTCAAAATGCAAGGTGAATACCGTTACGTCTCGTCCTTTAATCGCCCAAATCTACGATACGAAGTCCGGAGAAAGGATAGCAAAGTAATCGAAGAGATTGCAGATTATATTGCTGGCCGGCCGAACGACTCAGGAGTTGTATACTGCCTTAGTCGAAAAGACTGCGAAAAGCTGTCCGAGAAACTCGAAGAGATTGTACGAAAAAAACCGAAATGCCACCGGTTGCGAGTTTCGTTCTACCACGCCGAATTGGACGCCCGTGAACGTGAACGGCGTCACCGCGACTGGAGCAACGGTTCGATCAGTGTATTATGCGCCACGGTCGCTTTCGGCATGGGTATCGACAAACCCGATGTTCGTTACGTTATCCATTATTCAATGCCAAAATCAATAACTCACTATTATCAAGAGAGTGGAAGATCAGGCAGAGACGGCGATGTCGCTGACTGTATTCTCTACTATTCATACAAGGACATGCGAATCCTTGCCGCCATGATAGAGAAGTCTTCAGCCGATCCGGGCAGCCAGGCTACGCGACGCAAAATTGACCAGTTGCACACATGCGTACGGTACTGTGAGAATGATTTTGAATGCAGAAGAACAATGCAACTCGAGTTCTTTGGGGAAAAATTTGATAGCTCAAAATGCAATAAGACTTGTGACAATTGCATAGCGGGTAGGCAGCCCGATCCGCGCGACCACACTGCTACTGCACTCTCCATCATCAAACTACTGATAAGCACGTTGAATCAACGTCGAAATGGCGGAGTCACATTGACGCAACTGTCTGAGCTCTTTCGTGGCTCGAAGAGCAAACAGACAACAAGGTTCTTGGATACAGCTCGTTTGGACAACTATGGTGCTGGGTCAAAGATCAAGAAAGGTGACTTGGATCGCATCATCCACGCGATGGTTTTTGAAGGATCTTGACCGAGACAAGTGTACAGAATCAAGGGGGTTCTCATCTGATTACGTTTCGCTTGGTGAGATCGCTCACCAGGTCGAGAACGGCCAGAAGAAGTTCATTGTAAATTTTCCTCGAAACGACATCAACAATGAGAATCAGGCGTCGAAGCGAACCAGCAATGAAAAGCAAAAGGCAAACAAGAAAAAAAGAGACCAAGACGACTGCCGCTAAATCCGTAAAGAAGAAGCCAACGGAACACGCCAGTGGTGCTGCTAGCTATCCTGTCGTCGTTGTCGACTCGGATAGCTCCGCCGACGATTACAGTGTGGACGCATCCTTTTCGAAGAAGCACAGAGCCGCTTCAGTTTCAGATGCCGATCACACGCAGGAACTTACCAATCGGATCAGAACTCTTGCGAAGAACTGTTCAGAAGAGGAACGCATGTGTGGAAGAAATATTTACTACTGGAACATTCTCCAACAGCACCATGAAAGCTATTGCTACCCGGTTCCCGCAAACAGTCGAAGAACTGAAAGAAGTGGGCGGTCTTGGCGAAAATATCATCAAGGAGTACGGCGACCGCATCGTGAAGATAGTTCTTTCGTATATTGAACAGAACGGGCTCCAAGACAGCGTCAGGAACATGGCAGCAAAGCGTCGTAAATTACCCTCAGACGCGGAAATAACGAGTCAACTTCTTCCTGCGAGTAAGCCGCTCAAGTCGAATGGAGTGGAGATCTCGGACCAAGATGACGAATTCGATGCTGGTATTGACTATTCAGCTATCGAGCTACCGGGAAGCGGAATTTACAGCGCAACAGGTTCTTCGAAATCGCCGTATTTCTGATCGTTCTATTTTATACTCACTCATAATTCATAATACAGACGAGGCATTGAAAAAATCATGAATAATACACTATTTTATATTCCGAGTGTGGCACATCACCTCTCGTTTCACACACTCGTTGGGAAGTCGTACGGTCTCCCAATACCCTGGACGATGTTGTTTTCTCTGTGTTGTGCCCCCATCGAATGCAGCTCAACAGACTCTTGATGAAGTTGACTACCGGTATGAATAGCATATTGTTTATTCCCATTTTTCCTGCTCGCGCCGCCACCATGTGCGCGACATAGTTGTCTTTTCCCGATAGCCACACGATTGCAGCCCTCTAGTTTGCAACGGACACCGCCACCGTGCGCAGCACAGTACATTGTACGTCCCCGAGCTACCTTATCACAGTCTTCTTGAGCGCATTTCTTACCACCACCATGTTTCACGCAAAACTGGGTCGATGACTGAGCAGATTTATCGCAACCTTCGACAGAGCATCGTCTTCCGCCACCATGAGCTGTACAAAACTTGGATCCACCCACCGCCGACTTGGAGCAACCATCATCTATACACCGTTTTCCACCCCATGAGCTGCACAGAAGAACTTATCACGCGCTCCTTGTCACACCCTTGAAAAGTGCATCTCCGGCCTCCCCGTGAGCAATACAAAACGAGTTGATCCCTGAGCGCACTTAGAACAACCTTTATGCTCACATAACCGTGTACCACTATGTTTCACACAGTGTGGTCTGCGGGCTACAGCGAGGTCTGTGCAGCCTTGGATACGGCACAACTTTGCAGAATAATCGGGCATTACTACTGCTGAGCAGTATTGGTTGTTTAAAGCCACGTTTTCGATTGCACCATATGTCAGAGGCGCAGCTTGATTTGTTCTTTCGACATCGACAGCGGATTCGAAGTCTTGAGAGCGCTCCGAGCCCAGCGAGTGCGGAGACGCCAACGATGAGGTAGGTGGCGGGAAATAGCTGGTGTGCAATCCCGGAAAATCGTGTCGATCGAAATGAGGGCTGTGCTTGCCGTGGGACGACTCTGCCGCGCTAATTACTTTAGAAGGCAAGCGGTTGGGTTGCGACAAGGGCGCAGGCCCACGATGGAAAACATGTGCTCGCTTCGTTCCTTCAAGATTCGTAAACATGTGCTCAAACGGAACAGCTGACCTGATAGACCGTAAAGCATCGGAGACATGCTCATGGACCGTCGAGTTGATCGGAGTAGGGCTCAGATCCTCTTCTGAGAACCCCAAGCTCTTCATCTGGAAAGCCAAAGGAAAATTTTGGTCATCTTTAGAATCAAATTGACGATCGTAAGTTGACATGGAATTGTGAGGACGCTTCTTCGACATGAAATGGTGCTGCATCTCGATATCAGCAGCCATCTCACCCAAATCTGCTGGCGCAACTCCATTCCATATTGACTTATCAACACTCTGGTGAGGCTCTACTTTGTCTAATCCATCCCAGAGAAGCCGCAAAGCCTGCTGCAGAAATTTCAAGACGAAAGGCACAGAGGCAGAATTGACTAGCGAGTAGCACACCACCACACATGTGGGAGTAGCTCTTCTCCCGCGAATACAGGAACGGCCAAGACTGTCTGAATTTTGGAAAAGACAAAGGCATCAGCACGAGTCGGATCGACAAATACATTTGGGTTCGCTGTCCAAACTGGATTTCCCGACGAGAAAGCTCTACCCACAGCCCCTGTCCACTGCTTGATCAACTTGTTTTTCGAGCACCTTCTGAACTCGTTGAGTAGCTCGTTCGTTTCGGTACACGTTGCTGACATGCACAGACTAAGGCTGTCGCTGTGATTACTATCTGGAACCCATACTTCAGCTAGATCAAACACCGACATGCCAAGGAAAGCATGACAGAACTCTTCCAATCGTTGAGTTTTAGATGGTGGAAGCAACGAGATATCGTCTCCGGTATATCCTGTGTCTTTACTCTGAATTTCTTGACGCTCATTGAGATCAAATATCTGAGTGTATTCTATGTCGTCATCCATACTGGTAACCGCCTTGTCCATAATCGTTGTCCATACCCCGTAAGTTGCTTCATCAAACACGTCGATGGGCCCGTCAGGAGCAGTGCCGCCAATTTCAGCAAACGAAGGTAGCATCGGAATACCGAAAGCGTCCTTTGGTGCAGAATGAAGGTCATGGTCATAACTCATATCTGAATCGAGCCTTGTTACAGTTCCAGTCCTTCTGTCAATATCAGTTATCGAAACAAAGCGTGCATTCACACCATCTCCTAATAAACTTTGACCAGCGTTACGCCCCAACGCGACAACCGCTTGCTGATTTACAGTCCCCGGACCGATTTGCCGCATTCCCGTTTGTACTGGATCAAAAGCAGGGAGTAAACAGGAATGGAAGTAGTTGCTGCGCTCTGACTTAGTGACCGTAGAAAATCTAACGAATCATCTGTACTCTGAATACTGTTCGGAGAAAACATAACAACGACGCACATGTTCCCATTGGCATCAACTGCCACGGGCATTCCAACTGCTGTTTGCAAAACAACATCGGATCGTCCTGTCAACCCCTCCTGCTTCTTTGTGGTAGCCCAGACAACTTGCGCCGTTGAAGAGATTGCATTTACGAGACGAGGCGACAAGACATGCTCGAAACCTCCGCTTCGCTATCATTCTTTTCATTCCAAGAATGGTCGGGCGGATTGATCAACTCTGCCCGATGACTTTCAAAGTTCTTTGATGTATACAATTGCACGAAACGAAGTTGCTTTCCTCCTTGGCTTCTCGCTAGAGCACTGTCCTGGTCCTCTGCATTCATTCACATTCATTCAACAAAAAAGGGAAAAGAACTCGATGTTAGAACCAAAAAATGTCCGAGTGGGAAAGATTTAGCCAATCAATACGACGCATTCAATACCGTATTGATAAAATTTGTCGCATCACTTATGAAAACACTAATTCAGCTCCAAAATAAAGCCCCTTCCGACAATTATCCGGAAGAAAGACGATGAAGAAGAACTCACCGATTGCTGCAACAGTAGAAGATCCGTTTTCACTGGAAGTCCACCATACTTCTCCCACATCGAAACCAAGACCCGCGCAAGCTGCTTGTAAATATGCTCTTACACGTTCTGGATCCATTGCACCGGTTGGTAATTTGTTGATGTTTCAATGTGAACGCGAAAAACACAAAGAACTGTTGCAAGCGCCGACCAGCCGAACCGGATGGAGGACGACGTCTGTTTTGAAAGGACCGTGGGACTCGGTCAAGCGCTTCTTCATTCCGCCACGTGAACCCGGTACACTTTTGTATCGCATGTGATGAGACAAAACGCGTCGGAACGATCATCGATCTCTACAGTCCATCAGTACGATACAGTAACTGCTACAGTCATCTGATTGTTTATTTTAGAACTGAATGAATCTATGACGTGTGCATTCGGGAATGAGCAAAATTTTTAGACGGGAACGACTCCTCTAGGCGGAGACCGGCAAGGTTTCTCACAGCGAAAATTTACACTTACTTTATGAAACAATACTAAAGCCACATTTATGAATTTTATAATCACCTATTTGCATCTTGCAAAGCGGTTATCTGCTCTAATATAATGCTCCGAGCCATGCCTACAGGAAGGGCGAAGTGTTCCTCTTCGTTTTCAAAACCGCCACCCCAACTCATTAGACCATCCACCAGGCTCTGCATCGACGCGCTCATCGCATCTTCTCCTCCTCCGCCAATATCTTCATTAGATTGCTGAAAGTCCGGGAATTCGTGGAGAACGGATCCTCTACATGTCTCTTCGAAAATAGGTGCCGCAGCAACGAGCGGCAATGACGAGTCAGTCTCCGACGCAAAATCACCCTTTTCTGGATTCGCCTCTGATTTCACCGACAAAATTTTGTGATCAACAGCGACTATCGTTGGACACAAAATATCTTCTTCTTGCGCATTTGGATTCTCGAATATTCTCACAGAAACCTCGTCATAGTCAATGCTGCGGTTCTGACTTATAGATGCGGGTCCTCGTGCATTTCGATCAGGTAGCGGACATGTTGCTAACTTCCGTTCTTTCACTGAAGGTATGACCGGCGATACTATAAATCCGTCTCTTAAAGAAGACCATGCATCAACAGACCTTCGAGCTGCTTCATGCTGTGACCTAGCGTATGCTAAACAAGCATTGAGCATCTCCCTTTTCCGGTGAATATTCCAGCATTTCACATCATGAGCAAGCGCAAGAGCTGCTCTTCGCTTAACCGAATTCGCCTCGTGTTCGATAACAGCAGCATGAATAGCATGACTCTGGGAGATTGACGCTCTCGTCTGAGCAGCCCTAGCCTCGTCCATAGACGAAAACTCTCCATTTTCGCACACAGTTTGAGCAGAAAAGGCCGCCGCGCTAGCTGCTGCTTTCGCACTGGAGGCGGTCTTAGACACTCGGACCGCCTTTCGGACATCTTCAGCAGCTGCCACCGCTGAAGCAGCTAATGAAGCCTGCCAGGAAAGGTCTATATCATCGCAGCCAGTTAGATCGTTTCACGAGCAAGAGCACACTGAGATATGATTTCTCTACGTACCATCAATAAACGCAAGATCACTTTCTTCATAAACCTCTCTGCTCTGTCCAATACCAGGAACACCCTTCATCAGTGATCTCTGAGAAACAAATCGTCCTCGCATTCCTTCCCACGAGTCGAAACCCCAACGATCTCTAAATGCTTTGATTGTCTCTCCTTCTGCGCTTTGCCGATCCTGCCCACGCTTCCTAGACATCTTGTAAGCGTGCCATCGACAGAGCCGATAACTTCTCGCAATTTATCTATATTCTCGTCAACAGAAATATCCCCAAGAAATGCTGAAGCTCCATCATCATCGATGTTAGCCTCAAGAGCAAAACTCCTTCCGTCGTAAAGTGTACCATAATGAAATCGTTCTTCTTTTCCTGTATTCGTTTGTACATGACCTTGTCTGCTTCCTGCTGAAAGTATCCGACGTTCTGGTGCAGGTACTGGGAGCGGCAACAGGTCGTAGCCATCATCACCGTCAACGTTTATGACTCCTTCTTCAAAGTCATTACCAATAGGTGTCGCTAGAGGTAGCGAGCTATCTTCTACCGAAGCTTGACCTAATTGATGAGCGAAAATTTCGTCTTCTTCACGACCGATATCTCTCCCAAACGTCGGCAAGGAGGCATGCTGAAGCTTTGCACTAGCTGATTGAAGTCCGGTTGTTTCTAGCATTCCATGGACTTTTAGAGCCATTGCTGCCTGGGCAGCGGTCCTCACCCACGCGAAGTTGGACAGCTCCGGTGAAACACAGGTCCATGTCATAGACTTGTCGTCGCCGGCTACTTTTGGTGCCTGGTGGCTCCTCTCTTTGGAAAGCCGATGACACTCCGCAAGCGCAACTTTAGCAGCTTCCAGACCAGACTGACTTGCCTGGATAGTTCAAGTTTGAGACAAAGCCGGTTTGACAAAGCATTTTGCAAGGCGCGACAACATACCTGTAATATCGTGTTCAAGGGAAACGATGTTGATAACGCTGGATGTTCCAGTAGAAAATTCAGGTACCGTTCCAGTTGACGGCCCTTGAATACAGGTGAATTGGGATTATAGTAGCTTTCAGGAATGCACGTTGGCGATGTGGCCGCGTTCTTCTTCGCAGACTTTTCTGAGAAGAAGCTCCCCAAGTTTTTCATCTTGCACCATAGGCTTTGTCATTTGCTGCGATGATCCGTTATTTGACTCATTGAATGAACCAAAGAAGGATTTTGCAACATCACGGACCATACCGACACTAGCAGCAGCTGCATTGATTGCTCCACCTGTTTTCTTAATGGATGCATTGATCACCGAGTCTTCTTTCTGAAAGTGCGACGCAAGGGTGCTACTTCCTGCTTGGGAGCATCCAGGAAACGGAGGAAGAATTCTACCGCACAAGGTTCCACCTAACACTTTGTGCGAAGCGAATGTTTCGTCGAGCCACTTCAAGTCTTCCATCGAGCGTCGTACCACAACTTCATCGTGCGCAGTCTCTGTCCCCGATGTTTTTATGAATGTCAAGGCGAACTCCAAAACCTTCGTTGATGATGACGCTTTCCCGGCATTTGCAGGGAGGAAAGTAGACGGAAACGGAGTACCGAAGAGAGACTTTACGCGGCCGCTCGCTCTGTAGGTAGCCTGATGCTTGGCAAGGTCGTGAGCGGCGACAAGACTGTGGTCAAGGTCCAATTCTGGCAACGGCAAAGGTGTTTTATTCATTCGCTCGTAGTCTGCCAGCTGCGAAACTGACAATGGCACTGGAGGGTCAGCAGGCGGGACATCGATCATGACAACTTCACTACCACGAGGGGCATTGCGATGTCGCATGGTCTGTTGTAAGTGTCGAACAGAAAACCTTCGCTTTGCCTCTAGATACTGCGCCAACGCAACCATACGACAAAAGACTAGCCACCCTTCTATACCAATAGCTTCATACTCTTCTCCTTTTGATGTATCAAGGCGGCCTTCGTTCGAGGTACACGAAGAAAGGAAGACGGCTTGCCATATTTCATGAAAAGTCAAGCTGTCTCTGTTCTTAGCCTCTCCCGTCGGACATAGCCGACGTAGATCATCGTCTCGCCTCCAAAATACGGGGCACCGCAACATGGCGAATTCACGAACGCTCTCACGGGCGACCCAGCCCCGGTTCTCTGTATCAACAATAGCAAATAAATTCTGTGCAAACTCCAAATCGCGCCGACAAAAGACAAGTCGATGAAAGCTATCCGTTTCTGGAACTCGAATAAATATCACGTAAGGGGATTCCAAGCTTTCATTTTCGCGAATTAATTGTCCACGATGGGGCAAATATCGATTTGATTCCGCTGTCATTTGGTCGCAATTTCAAAATGCAGTCGAGTAATGCGATAATTGCTTCGAGTTCTTTTCGTCCGGAGAAAACGATAACTCAAAAGGTGCGTATGAACATCAAAAAGTAAAGCGAGCTAAAACCGTTGCTCAACTCGACCTCTCGACGGTTGTGTGCAAACGAAGGTTCGGTGATGGGACAAAAGAAGCAATGTCAGAAAGTTGAAAGCTTGAAGCTGGTTATCTGTCCGATAGGAATCAGCCAAAGTCTATCGTTTTCCTGGTAGTGAATTGAAGTACCTAATATCCGAGATAAGAAATGCAATACCTTTTCACCCAATGACCTTCGTCAGAAAGAACTTTTGACTGTGAAGTTCGTTCGAAGTTCGAAATGATTTTTTCTGTCGTGTGCGTTTGCTATCGCGAGAGGTTCGAACAAAAGAAAATCTCTGCGCGAAAAGTTCTGCAACATGTTGAATCTTGATTCGTGACTCGACTCAACCGTGGAGGAGTTCTGACGTCTGATTTCGTTCTTCTCCTTCTTTTCGAACGTCACACTGGTGCCTACATTCGCATAGTGACGATACCGTAAGGACACTGCTTCCTGCCGCCACAACCCGCCCTTTTGTCGTCAACGAAAACACAACAAGAGGCTCCTCCTCCACCGTCTCTTCCTTGTCAATTGAACATAATATTGTTCTTATATCATAGTCTAATAGACGACGATATAAATCTTTATTGAATAACTAATTTTCTCACGGAACGAATATGGACAATCTTACGCGCAAAATTCAAGCCGCTATTCAAGCGAACGACTTTGCAACACTTTCGGCCGTTTTCACCGGATTCGGTCCCGACTCGTGGCAGAATGTTGGACAAGGCGAACAGCGATCTTTAGCTTCTGATTTTATTTGTCAAGCTGTGGCAAATCAGACGTTTCTTGAACAGGCTGTGAAACATCCGGAAATGGAGGAAACTTTGTTGCAGGCACTCAATCATCTGCCAGCGACTGTACCGAACGCAGCTGATAACAAATTGCGACAAGCGTTGTTTGATGCCAAAGTCAATAGCGAGGACCCGGATTACTCAGGAGCTGCTCGTATTCTTGGTGGAATGCGGATGGAAGATGAAACATCTTCTGTTTACTTCACGTCAAAGCTAGCAAAGGCAGATACTTACGTGAAAATTGCGGAATGTTTTCTTGCCGAGGATGAAATTGCAGAGTCCGATGCTGCGGTCAATAAAGCGGGAAGCGCCGTCGAGTCGCTTTCTACGGAGGAAAAAGAAGGTCAGAGTGCGCTACTCTTGCGCTACAAGAGTACTACGGCTCGTGTTCTCGATGCAAATCGTAAATTTCTGCAAGCTGCGTCGCGGTACCATGAATTAAGTCAGTCATCGTCAGATCTTCTAGACGCAGAAGAATTGCTCCATTTTCTTGGACGAGCCACGACGTGCGCCATTCTGGCACCTAGCGGTGGACAGCGTCAACGAGTTCTTGGTCATTTGTACAGGGACGATCGTTTGTCGGAGCTCAATCGTCTTCCTGAGTTCTGTACGCACGCAAAGATTGTGCGCAAAATGTATCGTCACCAAATCTTGCAAGTTTCTGAACTGAAGCAGATGGAAGCGTCACTGGATCCTCACCAGAAGGCTATCATGGGTGACGGCTTGAGCATTTTGGAACGCGGTGTTGTTGAACACAACATGGTAGCCGTCAGTAAGACGTACCGCACGATCTATATCACAACCCTGGCTAAGATTCTGAATGTTGATGAACGCCGAGCAGAGAAACTTGCTGCTAGTATGATTCTGGAGGATTCTTGCATGGATCAATGGACCAGGTGAACGGACTATTGGAGTTCGACCCTGAAGAACCCCTGAGGTCGCATGGGATCGCTCGTTGATTAGTTTTTGTACCGAACTGAATCGTGTTACTGATACGATCAAAGTCAATGCAACTATGTAGATACGTTTCTGCTTCTCGATGAAGCTCGTCATGACAAAGGCGGCTGTCATAGTTTTCCAATCCTTGCTTCTAAGTTGCCGTTCTTTTCATGATTAGAAAGAGCTTTGTTCAGATCACCTGGCAGCGACTAAAACATTTTCTTGCTAGTTTCTCTAGTCTCGGTTCGACTAGTAACCTGGACGACAATCAAGGAATCTGATTCGTGAAAGCGTTACAATATACCTTAGCTTTATGCCTCGGCCCAAGTTTCAGCAAGAACCGCATCGCTGAGGGATGGGGTATCGATCTACTAGCGCCTCGTGACGACGACTCGTGAATCGTCATTCATGTCGAATGTCACAGCTCAAAGTTTCGCGGTATAGCTCAAATTGTAGAGAAGATTTTGAAGCTTGAAGTACGGGAGGCCAACAATCTGAACGGGTCGACGGACGGACAAATGTAGTACAAACGTTACGTAGAGTACAATCGCAGTTCGCAGTATCTTTTCCTTGTTCTTTTGTCCAGCGTTGAAAATTTATCGGAACGAAAGCCACGAAAACGTTCTCCTCCTTGTTGCTATTCAACAATTATTAGCTTTGTATTATAAAATAATAAAACCTTGTGTTTTATTTTGTCATTCTTCCTTGCGTCGTGAGATAAATAACAATCATGATCTCTATCGCAACTTCTCGCCTTCCAGGAAAGTCTTTTCTCCGACATCCTTCGCAAATTATGATGTCGTTTTCGACCTTGCAACAACGAAACTACAAATCGACGCAAGCTGTTGAACGTCCAGAAGAAGAGTCTCGCTTTTGCTTTTGATCGCGGCACCTGGAAGTGGAAAGGAACAATCGCGAAGAAAATGCTCAAGGTACGACGCGTTGAATTCAGAAAGTCATCAGATCAATGCGTTTCCGGACAGAGTTTTATTCAGGACTTATGTTCTAATTATTTCATCTTCTTTATCTCCAGGATTTTTCCAGCGTTCATCACGTCTCGACTGGTGATTTGTTGCGGCAGCATGTGAGAGAAAGAACTCCTCTTGGTATCGAAGCCAAGGGATACATGGAGAATGGCGAGCTCGTACCCGACAAGCTCATGATTGACCTAGTAATGGAAGACGCTACTCCTTACCTTGAGGCTGGTCAAAGTCTACTTCTGGATGGTTTTCCGCGTACCATTGAACAAGCAATGGCTCTCGAGAAAGTGACGCGTATTGATGTTGTTGTGAATTTAGATGTGCCTACAGATACGATTGTCGAGCGATTGGCTGATCGGTAAGTGTTTTGTGTATCTGAATACCAATTTAGCCGACATTTTAGAAAGAGACTAACAGAAGATGTTCGCGATTTTGATACATTTCGTGTAAACTGTAAACAGATGGATCCACCCAGCATCTGGTCGGGTTTATTCTTACTCATACAATCCTCCAAAAGTGGCTGGAAAGGACGACATTACTGGGGAAGACTTGGTTCAGCGAGATGATGACAAACCGGAAGCAATTAGAAAAAGACTGGAATCATATGCCAAGGTAAGTGAATCAGAACGTAATGCGGTATAAATGTTGTGTACCAGCGCGGCGTTTCTCAATGATGTTGCACGAACACAGATCACCGCTCCCTTGGTAAAGTATTACCAAGACAGAGGACTAGCCAGGACATTTTCAGGGACAAAGAGTGATGTTATTTATCCGCAAGTCAAAAGTTCTTGGAATCCACCCACTTCTTTTAGAAAGGAATTTTTCAAGGTGACGAAACAGAACTCGTGTATAATCTAGAACCTGCAGTATTATCCTTTCAATTATTTCTTTCCTTAGAACCAAGTCTGTATCGGTAACCTCTTCGTCCGAGGCACTTTTGCGCTTTACCTTCCTAGCAAGCAAAACGAACTGTTACATTCAGGCATCGCTCGTCGCCCGATTGCTATGGCTAAATTGTCATTCTTAGCAAACAAAACGCAACCTTTACTGTAGTTCATAAACCTACTAGCCGTATCACCTCAGTCCAAGTTGAGCATTATCTCACAGCTACAACATAAGGAAAGGTCTTATAATTCCCGTAATGATAGTTGTTTATTTACTCCGTATTCCCATTTAATACACAGTTCGTTCTAGGACCTATACTTAGGCCGCCGCTACTGGCTAGATTTGCAATGTGTATATAATTTTACAAGCCAGATGTAACTGATCCGTTTCCATCAGAACCTAATTTGACTCTGCAACGACTTCCCAGCGCCGATTAGATGATCTTGTACTTGCACCTGAGGGTTTTCTCGCTATTTGTGTTCGGCTGACAACATTATCCCATACATTGTCTTCCAGATACTCCATGACGCGATCCACGAACATCGGCCGAACTTGTGCGTGAACATTGTTGTGGCTCATGCCCTCGATGTATAACGGCCGAGCCTGGCAGCTTTTGGTAAAGCCTCGAACAACCGTTCAGAGTGATGAAAAGGTACAATTTGGTCGCTCGTTCCATGAATGAGAAGTGTAGGTGAATTGACCATTGGGATGACATCTAAATTGGGAAACTTGTCGCCGTAAAGAGTGCAACCAGTATCGACAACTACTCGATAAACAGAAAGAAAAGGCGCGTGTAAAATCAGACCTCCGACAGGCCCGTCATTACTTCCGTATTCGGCGTCCTCTTTGGTTTTCATCGCTGTTTGTGCTGCCAA
Source organism: Fistulifera pelliculosa (assembly GCA_026008555.1). NCBI lineage: Eukaryota > Bacillariophyta > Bacillariophyceae > Naviculales > Stauroneidaceae > Fistulifera > Fistulifera pelliculosa. The sequence continues at coordinate 137,858 of BROJ01000108.1, read as the reverse complement.
GTGACACGAAGGACCCGAACCTAATGAGCGCCCGTAAAGGACAATATTTTGGGCAGGAATTCCAAGCGTGTTTCTCAAATAATCATACGCAGCCTCAATGTCTGCGTAACAATGCTCTTCCGATGGAGGGCCTGAGATTGCGAACAACATCAGCAAGTTAGCGAAAGCTTTAAAGAACAGTATATATGATCAGAGAGGACAACGAACTGAACTCACCGTGCTTCATCCCCATGCCATAGCCCGAATAATCATAAGCAAATAGATTTACCTGAAGCATTTTGCTCAGGAATTTACACCAAGGATAGATTGAACCAAGATCTTCAGCGTTTGCGTGCGAATACAGTATCGTTATTCCTTCATCGGGCTGTGAATCTTTTATTTCTTCTGCTGACAAGCTACGACAACTTTCAGCGCCTCCTTGCCGTCTTTATGAAATATAAAATCCAGGAATTTTCGATCCTCTTCTCGTATTGAGCCAGACAATTTTATGTTCTTTCAGCTTTGAGGGCGCAGGCGGCTGGAACAGCAGAGAGCTTACTGTGTCACCCATTGTGCGGTTATTGAATAATATGAATCAAGAACTGTTTGAATAAATTGATTGTGAACGCTTTTTGCTACAAATGCGATGCGTCGGTAATCTCAGAGTCTGCTATGAACGCTTCTGGTGCGATGCAATCGCTTTGAAGTAGATAGACGACTAAAGCAATTTACAAATTGAGGCGAACCGTTGGTGATCGATACAGCAGGCAATTATACGGATGAAGTGACTTCTTAGAGCTGTTACGATGCCGAAATTGGGCCTTCGAAATCGAAAAGTACGCCAAAAAATAGGTTGCCAACGGGCGGGTCATGAAACTCGTGGATTTCCTACGGCTCTCGTAGTCCGTTGGAGTATCAAGAAATGAAAATCATAGCCATGGCTGAGCATGCAGGCGCGCATCTACGTTTCAGATAGTACAGTCAGGGCTACAGACGAGAAAGTGACTTCCGTTTTCCGTTTAATCAGTAAATTTTCGGTGGCTAAGTAGCGCATTTGAAATGACGCAATCTCCACCCGAACAAGTAACTTTATGATTTAATGTACTCGGAGACCTCTCAGAATTATGGAACGGCAGTTTACTTTTGAAGGCGCGCAGCGCACCTCCAGAAACGATGCCCACTGACCAACGACAAATGGCGCGGACTGCGCCATTCAGCCCGCGATCACGGAAGCCCGTGAATGATTTTGCGATTTTTTGTTCATCTCACTTGTTTCCACCGCTCTAGGCTCTAGGCTACCATGTCTCGCTAATGATGGTTCCTGGTAGGAAGTAAAACAAAAGCAAATTTAAAGCATGAATGCTTTCTTTATTTTACTCCTGTTTGTAAGAAATTACTCTCCTTCTCGTAGGAAACGCACTCAAACCCATAACGGAGTATTATGCAACCGCACTGGAAGCGACGAAATTCAAATTGAAACATCAAAAGTGAAGCTTGTAAGATAGCTATCCCCGATATTATCAGCAAAGCATTTCTACCTCTTCGAATCGGACCCTTTTTTGGCCTTGGACTTGCTGTTGCCCGAAACATCTGCGTCATACGAGTAGCTCGACAAAATGACTTTGCTTCAGCTGTCTGTTCAGCTTCAGTCTGCAGCTTGTAACCCTCGGCCTCGAGTCTATTGTTTGTCTTTAGAGCTTGTTCATTTAATGCATACGTCGCTGCTGAAGGATTATCGCCGCCAACGTTCCGTCTCTCATATGCATTGGCATGACTGACGCCAAAAGAACTTTTGCGGCAAGCCTGGCACGAGCATGCATCGCCGGCGGCACCATGCGGATCCAAGTCGATGCTGCCACCAACGGCAAAAGCCGAGGTCGCGACTGTACACTTCTGCAAAAGCTTCTTCTGGATGAATGTTGCTCGGTCGAAAGAGCCAACGCGGTGGAGCAAACCCCGACCGAAAGTAATGCGATTTCCACTCTCATGCTTCAGATTTCTAGAGGGAACCGTTAGTAAGCTTCCAAAATACGGAAAGCTTCGTAAATAATGATCTACTGGAGGAATTCTCCTCCAAACAACGGCCACAACATTCTCATGTTCGATGACGCAGAAAATTGCTGAAAACGTTTTGCGTTTTGCGGACTTATGCTAAATGAAAAACAGTCTCAGTACCGGACGACAGCAGTTGACGGACGGTGTTAGAAATATCAGAAATAGTTGGTAACGCTTTTCACAATAAACTACAATATACAATGTACCATACTAGTAGTCGCCGCGCATCGCGCAATGCGGAATGCGGGCATCGAACAAAGAGCATCGCATCGAAATGACAAACAACAATCGAGTTCAATGACATAGCCTAAAGAGACTTCTTTTCTTCTTTCTCCACCACTGCCTCGAATCAACACTCCTGCAATGACTAGTGAAAACACTGAATTTTCCGGCTCCTCTCCCGACTCAATCTCAGGCACCATCGAGACCCTTCGCCTTCACGCGTCATCATGGATGGCAAAATGCAAAGCCGAGTGCGCATTGAGACACTTCGCCCGCTACCTGAATTTATTGGAATTGATCCTGCTGCCGGTTTCTGTCTCTCGCCTGGTGCATTCAACCCTCCCGTGAAGAAAGTCGACAAGGGAGTCCAGAAAAGTGCAAAGTCGTGTCAAATTGAACTTGGCCTTTTCCTTACAAATTACGTCGTGATTGCTGGAATGACTGCCGTCGTTGTGGCTCTCATGCATCCGGGGATGATCTTTTCCTTTGCTTGGTCTACGGATTGTGGACCCTCCATGCTTATATGATCCGTCACGAAATTGTCATCGGGGAGTTCGCTTGCATTCTCTGGTATCAGTTCAACATCGATTCTACGGTCTCTTTGCGTTGACTGTTCTTGTGATCATTTGGAAATGCCTCATTCCTACCTTGATATTTGTTGTCATTTCTGGCCTTCTCATTCTAACGCATGCACTCATGCGTGATCCAAAACAGATAGAAATGCTCGACAGATCGAGAGCCGACAGCGAAGAGGACTATGATGCTATGGAGGGTGGAAAGACAGAGAGCTACTCGAAGGAATCTGAAGGACTTACGAGTCGTCCTCAAGGAAGGAGTGATGTTAAGTAAGCTCTGTTTGCTGGCGAAATGAGAATGCAACAGCAGAAACACCATATTTGTATCCATTAAATCTAATTTTCCATGATTGGTTCCGTTGATTTTGAGTTGTAGACTAAGTATTTTCATAGCCAACTTTTCGGAATATGATTATTTTGAGAGACGAGAGTCCTCGGATACTCTGACAAGGCCGGGCAAAGATCGAGATGAGAGAAACCCAATCACTTATGGATCATGAAACGCAATCGCTGTACTCGCAAACGATCTAAGGTTCAGCTGGCGGCAGTGCATTGGAAAACGAGGGAAATTACAGTGAAGACTGGCCTAGCTAGCTAAACTAGATTAGATTAGCTATATCATTCGAGGAAATGCAAGAGCTAAGAGTACGGATTATGAAGTGATTGGTTCAGTGAGTACCGCTCGGATATGCATCCTCGCACGATTCATTCGACGAAGTGGACGAGTTTGTTGAACGAACGCGACGTTTTGCATTCAAAGGAAAGAACATCCAATAAAGCTGTCTGACGAGATGAATCTAGCATCAGCGGCACCTCAAGTTGAGCCTGCAACTGCTTCCGATGCGAAGTACGAGGAACCTGCGGTAGCTGAAATGCCTGAACAGTGCGAACCTGCTGTCGCCTCTCCTGCTCCTATAGTGGAACCGGCGGACTTGTCATCAAATGTTGTGCATGCTATAAAAGCAGCAAGGAACGGTATCTCTTCCACACTAAAGGTAGAGACGCTGAGAGGGGAACAGGGAGCTGATCTTGAATGTTACGCAGCGATCTTTCGCGGAGCCCCAGAAAAGAACATTTTGAAAGTACTTTGTCCTTGCATTTATGACGAAAGAGACTTTATTTCGTACAATGAAGTGAAGAAATATATGCTCATCAAGGCTGGTACGTGTTTTATTTATATGGAGAAAACAGATCCTTCCCCGCTCTACGTCATTCCACTAGAGCAGTTTACGGCCATTCTTGAAGACCCAAACAAGCCCGATAAAGGTAGCTCTACAATATCTCCTGTTCCTGGAACCAACCGACCTCGCGATGGGATGGTTACAGTTTTGTTGAAAGACTTGGGAACGGGAAAACAGGCGTATCAATTTACATTCGACACGAAAACTGTTGACAAATCCATTCCAAAAAAGTTCATGGAACTAGTTACACGGAGTCAACAGCAAATTCAAAATGTCTAACAGCGACAATGATAGAGGTTGAGAAAGTTGCCAAAGCTCCAACTTAAACTAGGGTTGAGCTTCTTCGTCAACCTATTCAATTTTCGTCAAAATCAACACGTTGTTGTGTCTCGTGACTGACTCGCTCATGACTCATGATTCACTTATTGATGTTGCATGCATTTTGTAAAGATTCTATCAATAAATTTTAAAACGTCTTAGCGTTTACCGTTTCAGGATGTAAAAAAACAAGAAACTCGACCTCGTCCACATCCTGAGCGATAATAACTTTCTCGCTTTGCATCCGTTTGGAAATACCGCACCAACACGAGACATCACGGAGCACCATGAGATGACTTGCACAACGGCTACAGTACCAGGTATTCCATATTTGTGTCTTTTCGCTGATTAGAATCACTAGCATTCCTTTTGTAGACAGAGGGCGCAAGATTCAAGCAATCTACTGGTTTGAGAAATTCTTTTAATCCTTTCACGCAACTATGGAAGCAGGTCTTCAGGCGACGAACACTTCGAATCATCACCCGAACGTAAGGAGCCTCGCTCAGGAGATCACGGCTTGGTATTTCTCCCAAATCGACGACCGTTCCCGACACTCAGAGAATGTTCAGAAGTTCTTGAGGACTCCGGTGATTGCAGCGACTGTCCTTATTTTGACGAATGAACAAGCGGCAGATCAGCAAGTTGACTCAGTTGTTGTTGGAGACAATGAATCATTACCTCAAAATATCCCGCCACCAGATTGGAAACGATACTTGGAATCGTCAGCAAATAAAGAGAAATTGCACAGCCTTTCTAGCGATTACGAGAATTTGTCGAAGAGGACCAAAGCCCGACTTGAAGCATTCATTCTCGGCGTCGCTCTGGCTATGCCAGCGTCCTCAGCTGATGAAGCAGGGAATGATGAATCAAAGACTAACAGGAAAGTCGCTTCAGCAGGTTCAAATTCTGAAAATGTTTCGGGCTCTAGTAAACAATCTCCTCTGTCCATAGTTGACGGCTTGGCCGGGTTTCGACCATTTGAGAACACTAAATCGACGTCGTTGATTCGTTCGATTTCCTCTTCGAGTTCCACCATGACGCGGAAACGCCCGCAAATCACTGAGAACGATATGGTTACTCGGCTCGAGTTGTATCTACGCTGTCTGTACCGTGTCAAGTCATTGAAGCAAGAATGCGTGGTAGCCGTGGAGCCAATACGAGCAGTCAAAGCGCGAGCGAACGCTATCGTAGCGGCGTTTATTGAAACAGTGTCTACTGTTCGGCAGCAAGGTCCCGTGCTGACTCGCCTTTTGACCTGTATGACCAAAGAAATACTAGCACTAGACCTACTCTCGGAGGACCTTGAGCGTGTCATTCGGCGTATGGTCTCGGAATATGAACACGCGACGTCGTTCGCATCTCTTGCTTTTCTTTCAAGTCCCGAAAACGCCGCTGAGCAAAAACTGACCCCGCTAGTTCTCAATTATGTACGCTACTTGCGCCTTAACTGGAAAAATGCCGAAGCTTCATGTGAACTCGAGGAGATGCTGCGAAATTGTATGGACTCTCAAATGCGCAAGACTTTCAAGACAGTAGAATTCCGCTCTATCGGTCATCTATTGGAAGTTTGCCAAAGTTTCCGATCTGAATTGCAACAAATTCAAATAGGACCCAGTCGAGAGTTTTTATCTATTGTCGAATCGAACGGGGAGAAGAAACGGCTTCCACCAAGGATGCGCTACGCCAGGCTATCCGTGACCTCAATCGTGAGGTTATTACAATCAATGGGCATGTTCTACCGCCTGCTACGAGTTACGAGCAGCTCAGCCACCTACTTTCACGGAAGCTCAACTCGCAAGCCCTGACAAGCACCTTTGTACAAAGCAAGCCTTCTCGTCGAAAGAAAAGTAAAAGGACGTAAACCGCATGGCGACCAGGTATCGGATCTGTCGGAGTCCGGAAATGAAACGAATAATTCTGTTGGGGACGATTCAACCAAATATACTTCGGATGGGCATAATTCGACGGGCTATCGGAGCTTCCAAAATCGACAATCGATTACCTCTCAAAGCGACTTTTCTTGCCGCCAGCCGTACAGGTACAGGTAAGCTGCAATGGTTGCGTTTTCTCACTTGTGCCAATTCAATTTTAACTTAACCTTTCTCCGCACTCTGGTGGTTTCTATATCAGGTGGCGATGCTCTCTTTGTGGTGCGAGATTTGTTTGGAGGAGAAGATGTGGAAGTAGTTCCGTCGACACCCCCAACTATGACTGGGGAGTTCTCGAGGCGTCGTGAGTCGATTGAAATAATTGTTCGATTAACAAGTATTATCATCCGATGCCATGGATCGTTTGATGTGTACCCGAAAGCGCTCGTCGGTTCGTGCGAACCTCTCATTCAAGTGCATACTACGACGTCTGAGAGAATCTCGTTAAAGGAAACTCGAGTACCAGGCATTGCACGCAACAACAGTAAATCCGATGACTCCGACGATGAGGGTGAACACAGTGCTCATATGGTCGTGCAGGAGCTTATTACCGAGAAATCGGGCTGGCGCACGCTATCAGTCCGTCCAGCTCTTTACGAAAAAATAGAAGTTATGACGACGCCTAGTTAGGTCTAGTTTTGATCGACACTGCTTAAAAATATAACTTTCGTTTCTCAACTCAACGTCTTACTAAAGTAGTGGGTAGACTAAAAAAAATAGAATAAACTGGGATGCGACCTTCGAGGTGCATCAAGAGTTTTGACCGGTAAACCTTACTGGTACGCAAAGTAAAACGCGCAGGGCGATTTATGTGCATCACAATTCTAAATTCAAAAAAATTCTAACGTCTTTCACCTTTCAAGTAACGCCGGCGAGCAGGTGCGAGCATTGCATGAAAACACCTCATGGTACCTCATTTGAACAACATCTCAATTTATTGTTATCATCGAGCTCTTGCGACAATGTTTGCTTTACTTCATTTTCTTTTGTTGCTGCTGTGCACGTCATGTTTCTCAATAGAGGAACAGCCATTACGTGGATCGAAGAGACTTCTTAGTCAAAAGTTGTGTCGACGGCTTGTCAAACGATACGCAATAAGCCGTACAAGGGGCGGTTGGATCTCGCGTTTGTTTATGTCATCAAATACAAAATGAATCCGAGTTCAACTTGCTTGCCCTCAATACCGCAGTATCAAACCATCTGATCTCAGTGCTCGATGACTGCGATGCAAGCGGCGAGCCGGAATTCGCCACCGAGATTGTCCCCAAAGTCATACATTGATTTCAAAGCAGCTGTGCAAATCCCCAGGATCCAAGGAAGTTCAGTGTGCCGAGATACGAGGAAGAGTGTCGGTCTACTTGGACGGTGACGCGGCGGCCACTGAAGTGCGATCTTATTCGACTCTCCGGTCATTGTTGGACGATACATACTTGCTGGGTCAGTTGAGCGGTATGTCCATCGAGGACTCGTTCTTTGTTCGATCTCTTGGTGAGAGTCTCGTTGTACTTGTCGACGAGAAAGGAGAAATCACAAAGGCAGGCAGTGCCGGTATAGTTACGGCAGCCACAATGGCTTCTTTTGCCATGACGCTCATCTTTCTCTATGGAATCTACCGCCACCGCCGCCGCCAGAATCTGGGCAACTGGAACCTTCCAACAGTGAGACAAGCACTGGCCCATTTGTCCAACAAGCGACAGAGCTTTTTCGAAAATCTCCCAGACGACGACGAAGAAGAAGAACAAGAACCAGGCTGGATGACAACGACCGACAGTACCACACGTGAGCGTTGTCCTCCTCCTTCAATTACGTGGAGCGTTTCGGACTTGACCAGCGACTCGCACTCGATTCGCAGCACAATCCAGATGGACCGAATTGTGGAGGAGCAGAACTCCGAAGAGGGCGCTGGGAGTGAAAATAACTGCAATCCACCCAGTCATATTTATCGGCACTTCGACCCTGCTGAACTGGATTTTGTCGCCCGATGGAGTGATGCAAGTTATTCTGTCGGCTCGTCGCAGGTGTCGTTCCAAGGGGCCCTGAAGTGAATCGTGTCGGCTCAAACGCAAGTGAAGACAACGGCGTCTTTTCTCTTTGGGGATGTCAGTTTGTACCCGATGGCAGTTTTGATGATGCAAGCTCAACGAACGGAAGTAGTTGTTTGAACGATCAACGCAGTTTGCAGTGTGATTGCTGCATGTCTCCCAATTCTGTTTCGACGAGTGAGGACAACGATTTTGATAAGCGGACAGATCAATTGGTAAAAGACCAAGGTGCTGAGAGAAAAGATGACACGGAAATCGAAAACGGACGACTAGCATTCCATCTTGTGCGACTTTGGTGTTTGATTTGTCCGTTTTACTTTGGTGGGCAAGGCTTTGGATAGATCTGCATCGAGGACGCTCAGAGCCTCGTCTGACCAGCGAATAATGGTTCGGAACTCAAAATGAAATGCTGAAGGTAATTAAGAAGTCATCAATCGTTGATGTGCAGCAACTGAAATAAGAAACACAGAATAAATGGCTTCATTATTGTCTCCGATCTCTTTCAAATAATAACGTTTCTGTTTATTGTTTGGTTGTCAAAAAAGTCGTAGGTGGAAGTTGAACAACGAAAAGTGAACCCGACGTACCGGTACTTGTCGTGTCAACGAGAACAGCCGACCGGTGTACTCTACAATCTATACTGTGACAGGCGGTCGTACGTTGGCAGTGTGCTGCTCGGAGGATTTGCCCCTCATGACCATGGTGCCGCAGTTATGTTCACCATCCATTCACTCTGAGATCTTTGTGTGTTTCTCATTGATCAATCTTTCACAAGAGTAAAAGAGAAAGAGAAATGACCCGTCGTGTTTCCTACTTTTACGATGCCGAGGTTGGCAACTATCATTATGGGCAAGGTAAGCCGTGTTGTGCTGCTTTGTGTTGTCTTTGGGTCGGAATACAGAGAGGAGTGTCATCGGCAATACTGTAGTGTCTTTGAATCGCGTTCCCTTCTTTTCAAGGATGAAGACGCTCTCTGTTTCGAATGTGAAGCGATCGCGAGAGAGAGAATAGCTCACTCTTTATTCTTTTTTGGATACACAGGCCACCCCATGAAGCCGCATCGCGTCCGCATGACGCACAACCTCGTGGTGAATTACGGTTTATATCGCAAGATGGAAGTCTTTCGCCCTCGCCTCGTCTCCCCGACGGCTCTCACCAGATTTCATTCCGATGATTACATCAACTTTCTCCGCGTCATCACGCCGGACAACATGCAGGACTATATGCGCCAGTTGCAGCGCTTCAACGTCGGAGAGGATTGTCCTGTATTTGATGGTTTGTTTGAATTCTGTCAGCTCTACACGTCGGGATCGATCGGAGGGGCTGCGCGTCTCAACGAAGATCAAGCCGATATTGTCATCAACTGGGCCGGCGGACTCCATCACGCGAAAAGGCAGAAGCGTCGGGATTCTGTTACGTCAACGACTGCGTCCTCGCTATTCTCGAGCTGCTCAAGAAACACGAACGTGTTCTTTACATTGACATTGATATCCATCACGGAGATGGAGTCGAAGAAGCCTTTTACGCCACCAATCGCGTCATGACGGCGTCCTTCCACAAGTTTGGCGAGTATTTCCGGGTACGGGTGATGTTCTCGATAGTGGATTTGCGGATGGAAAAATTACGCAATCAACTTTCCTCTCAATGATGGAATGGACGATGAATCTTATCGAGGCATTTTCCGTCCAGTCATTGGGAAAATTATGGAAATGTTTGCTCCTGGTGCCGTGGTTTTGCAATGTGGAGCGGATTCGCTCTCGGGTGATCGTCTTGGGTGCTTCAATCTGTCGGTCAAGGGACACGCCGACTGCGTGGAATATGTGCGAAGCTTCAACATTCCCACTTTGGTGCTTGGTGGAGGTGGATATACACTCCGCAATGTGCCACGCTGTTGGACATACGAAACTTCCATCTTGACGGGTGAAAATGTGAACGACGAACTCCCCTTCAATGACTACTTTGAATACTTTGGGCCCGACTATCGATTGCATCTTCCCGTTAGTAACATGGAGAACTTGAACTCTCCCGATTACCTGAATCGAACGCGCAACCAGCTTTTGGAGATTTTGGGTCAAGTTGAGCCTGTGCCCGGAACGCAGATTCAGACTGGCCAAGTTGAATCGCAATTGAACCCCAAAGGAATGGAAATTGACAAGGACGAAGAGGAAGAGGAAGCAGCCGATCAAGGCGACGAGAAAGGTGACACTGACGAAGACGACCGCAAGGAACATCCAGCTGAACTGGCATCGTGATCTCGTGAGATGCTTTTGAAATATATTGAGCTTTACTGCTACGGCACTTAAAATAGGAACAACCCCACTTTTATTCGACATTATCGTTTCACTGAACCCTCTTTCAAGCCAACGGCGATTTTCTGATTGCGGAACACTATCTAGTCTAATCTCTTTCAGAGGGATTGACGAACGATTGTATCTTCTGTTGAGCAGCTAGTTACAGGCTGTGAATTGTGTCACCGCAAACAGGAGGAAAGTGCCATTCATTTCTCCTTCAATCACCCCATTTCGCTAGAACGACCCATCCAAGCACAGAGGTTAATCGGCACTTGTAGAAATTTAGGGATGAATTCTCAATTGTCAATGTAACTATTGAAAACCCTGCCATCGAAGGCCGACAATTATCGCTCGCTGGTAATTTTGATTTTGTAGATCAAGCGAACGGTGGAATACGGCTCATCGCGAAGCCTAGTTTGGAAATTACAGACACGCAGTGCCCACAACGCCCCTATGTGGTCAAGGTCACGGCACGACAAAGTAACAGTCGACCGTGCCAACTTTCTCAATCGTCTAATCATCCTTGTCTTAGCCGAAGAAGCCCTTTCCTTCCACATTGATGAGCCTTGTCTCGAGGCTCGAGGCCCATGCAAGGAACAAAGAGGTGTCTGTTTCGTCTCTGTTCTCGGAATTTGTGGCAACCAAAGAATACAGCAAGTCGTCATCATTGAGACATGCATCCCGGGTGAGCTTCCATGTTGGATTCTCGCGGTTGAAGCGATCACACACAAGGTCGAACACTTCCAAAATCAACTCCTTGGTCATCTGGGGTAATCTGACTCTGCGTCCATTTTTTACTGTTCCCTGTCGATGTCGCAGATACGAGGCGTGTACAGTTCTTGGTAACTCAAATGTGCCCTCTTCCGATACAACAGGCTTTTGTCCCAATTTTCTTTGTCGCCAGCTTACGATAGACGCTTATAATGTTACTGCGGTGTTTGTTATTATAAACGTCCTTTTTTATATTTAAAGCGATGCTAAAAGCCAATTGCATTTTGATCCGATCTGCCCATTTTCGCCCATGGGTTGTAAGGCAAAATTGAGTGCCGTTTTGGTGGCTGATCAGACAAGAGAATGATTTTACTTATGCTTTGAAAACCATTTCAGTACCAAAACTCTGATGAGCTTTCAAATGATGTTATATTTCATTAAGGGTTACCCTAACTGGTTCATCTATCCTTAATGTGAACATCGACCATCCGTGACACCATCAGAGTTTTGGTACTGAAATGGTTTTCAAAACATAAGTAAAAAATTGTTATAACGTCTGATCAGCCACCAAAACGGCACTCAATTTTGCCTTACAACCCATCAGAGAAAATGGACAGATCGGCTCAAAATGCAATTCGAGGTTGCTGCCAAAGCAGCCAAGACGCTGTTAAAGCTATCCCCAAACTAGTAATAAGATTCGTTTACCGTCACGGGACGACCGGAAAGCCGAACGAGGCCGGCCCTAAGCAAATTCGGCAGATACTTCCATGAGGAAAATGGGCAACAAAATCCGTTTGCTTTTTTTTGCGTGCAGCGCGGCGCGGACTTGTTGCTCTGCCTAAAGCATCGTTTGATTCATTCGAAGTCTGTATATTGTTGATTCAAGCCCTAAATCTCGTTATTCTTGATTACCATGAGCATTAAAACAAGCGCTTTACCGCCTTTTCACCGTAACGTAGAAACGATGAAGAATTTTAGCGTCAAGAAATTGGACCCCGAATCATAAAGCCTACTTGCGCGGAGCTATTTGCTGGATTTATTAGAAAACTGAAGACAATGCACAAATCTGATGTCTTCACAAGCAATCTGCGTCGAACAAGCTACTGGTACGCAGCTAAGGCCGTCGGCGCAGCGAGCGAACCGCACTGGACACTGGACCAAAACAAAGCCCCGCTAACAAAAAAGTCGTTCTGTCGAACCGCAGACCGCAGTCTTTTCAAGTTACAGAACGGAGATAAAGGTTAAAGTTTTGAAGAAGGGCAACGTTTTTGCGGACATTATAAAAGCCTTATTTTAGTGTCCATTGCATAGTACCCTTATCTTCTTTTTTCCCGGACTCGGAACAAACTCGATACATGGTCAGTCATGGTTCAATTTACAGTCTCCATCACGTACACATTACACATTATACTGAGTCCGTCTCACGTCTCGGTTCTCGGTTGGTCACGTAGATTGTAGTATTGGCAACCAGTATCCATGAAAGTTATAATGGCGAACGCGATAAGGGATAAGGGATAAGAAGAACAGCACGAAAGGCAAATGATTGGTCATTACTCGTCAGCAGTCATTTGCCATTTGCCCGGTTGTTAAGAGACCAGGCTGTCATTATCGGTGCTTAAACTATACTGCATCAATGAACATAATAAATCTGCCTGTTGAGGAAACGCTCGTGCTTTCAGCACCGAATTGCACACCGCACGTCTCGAAATAACAACCGTGAACCCCCTCCCACACTGCGTGACAAAGTGTGTATCGTGGCATCCTTTATATTTTATCGTGGACTGCATCTACCATCTACCGCTGCATGCTGCATCTTATAGGACAATTCTACTCTTCTACATTGTGAACCACAGTGCCATGTGTTTTATGGCTGATACGAAACACACCAAGTTGCCATGTGCGAATGAACTTTTCTTTCCTCCCCGCTGATTACTGACTTTTGATACAAACGTGAACCTCCTCGCCGCCAGCCGCTCGCAATCCCAGTCGAAGACGGCATAAAACAGCGACGAGACGCTTCTCGATCGTCTAAATTTGCTGTCGGATCAAATTTCAGCGGCGGACAAAAAATAATCCGGCAAACAAACGAGCAACAAATAATAATATAATAACAATCACAATGGACGACAACAATATTGACTTCTCATCGATGCATGATGGTGACTACGACGAAGATGTCTACCGTCGCATCGGGGCAGCACCGCCGAACTTTGGAGTTACAACCTTTGAGCCCTCTTCACTCGACCCTGAAGCGCAATCCACACATGCAAACAAGATTCTTCATCAAGCATCGCCTCCCGAAGCGTTCCGTACAGGAGAATGGTCTGTTTCACACGATCAGATTTCGGAATTACCGGATTTGTATCAGCTTGACCCGAGCGCTGTGTTCATTCCGGATGAGTCTCCGGCTGAAATCACCGCACGAATCAGCGGCGAACTCGAGACCGGTCCATCGAAGCCGAATTCGACCAAGAACACGCCAAGGCTACTTGCACAACGACAGAGGGAGTTGAATTTCGAATTAAACTGTACCGCGGACGAGGAAAGTTTAGCAATGGAACCATCGTAGAAGTTCAGCGAAGGTTTGGAACTGCTGCTAACTTTCACGCAGACACCACTGCTATTCTCGACCGAGCACGAGGCAAACACATTGCGAAAGCGACACTACGAAGCGCCAAAGATGTCCTGCCTCTAGTAGCGGATCAAGAAGATGACTATCAACCAGACGGATCGTCTTCACTCAAAATGGTGTCCAAGATGTTGAACCAACCTGGATACGACTCTCATTTCCTTGCTTTGCAAACTCTCTCTTCACTAACGGACGTGCAGAAGATGGGAACTACCACTGTGAAGAGCGTCGCAAAGGAGCTCATCAAAGATAACAATGAAGTGGGGAACAAAGTTATTTCAATGATTCTCAACACCGAGGGCGAAGATGAAACATTCAAGCTTCGAACACTTGCCATGACCATTCTTGCCAACACCCTTCAAGCGGTTTGCAAGGAAGAGATCTCCGATTCACTACGAGAGCATCTTCAACCTATCCTTCTACAAGAGCTTAGATCCGCACACAAGAACCAGCGAAATGCAGTCCAAGCTGCAAAGTGTGTCGAGTCGCTCCTCGTTGTTGATGACAGCAGCTTTGCCGATTATGATGAGGCGCTTCAGATTGCCATGCAAGTCGGCCGATCGAGACATTTGGCTTTGGAGCGACAAGTACAGAAATGCCTCAAGAAGATTGCCGCATAAGCCCGCACTCCTTGCTCGATTGGAAGCATATTGTATTTCATAGTTTTCCGTTTGTAGTCTATTCTAAAACTGTAAATTACAAACGGTCATCTTTCTTGACATTGAAGTGTACACTAGTATAGACTGGATTTGAACGAGTTCCTGCTAAGCCCTGTCATGTTGCTTCGTTCACGCACTTGGTACAACCGCAGTGAAAGAGATACTTCGCGTAAAGTTCTCGCTGCCGCTTTTGTCGTCCAAGCCGTCCCGTGGCAGACCGTGGGCCAGTTCCAATGTAGCTTATGGTGATTTCTTGTCCAGCCTCGATGGCTTCTCTTGCAACTAAATCGACATGATTGTCAATAAACTCCTGTGACGCGACCTCTGCATTGGGACAGCACGAATGGTTAATGCGGGAGATAAGTAGGAAAAGAGCGACAATCTCTGGAGCTACCTTCGCGTCGACAAGACGATCCATGCCTCTTTGCAAAGACTCTGCACCAAGAGCTCGTGCTACCTGTTGTTGAACTTCAATGTGTCGAGCCGAGTTATCGCGTCCACCAATGGACCGCAGAACAGCCGCATAGTAAGGACGAAAGGGACTTTGTGTAGAGATTCCAAAACCATTTCGTGCGGCAATAGAAGAGAAGCGGCTCAAAAGTTCCGACGAGAGTATTGCTTGTTCCTCAACTGATATTGAAAAGGTTTGGATCAATGCTTCGTAAAGTTGTTGTAAGCTATGAGTCAATTTGCCACTTTCACTGTTTATTACCGGCTGTCCCAACTCGAGCGCGTTCAAGTCCTCCGCATTTCCGCACAACGTCACGATGGAATCTTCCATCCACAACTTGGATGTTGTGCGATAATGAACCAAGTTGATTACAAAAGACGTGTGGCAAGCATGAGCGCAGGCTCAACATCCTCGTTCGGCTCTTCCGCTTGCCCTTCTCGTCGAGTATGTTGGGGTATCTCTCGTTGTATCGCAGTTAGATCACAGCAGCTTCCTAACTGTTTCTGAAAATGATTGTTGCAGCTTGGAGAGCAAAAGAGGCTCTTGCAACGTTTGCACTGTCGTCTACCATATTTGTCTAATTGTATGCGACCTTCGCTCTCTTCACTATCATCTGAAAAATCCAATTCAAGGACAGGCCAGAGATGAGGAAAGGGCAGCAGTACTTCGGATTGGGACACACAGCAGGAATGAATAGGTTCCAGAGAACGAAAACAAAACTGACAAGCTCGAACATTGGAAGCAAACAGTTGACTTGCCACGGCCGCACGCTCGGTGAAGATAACCTGTCCTCGCTCAATTCGTTCGGTTGATACCAGTATATTCCCTCTACCCTCCGAAGATAGATCGACAATACGAACAGGAGGACGCGGTAGGGTTGTTTGCGAGTTGCCGTATTGGCTGTTTCGGAAAGAATTGCTGAACGCATCGTCGCATGAAATGGATTTGGAAAGAGAAGTACCGTGAAGGACAATATTCTCTATACTTTCTCGCTTTTGCTGATTGTTTCGCAGCAGATTTGGTTGACAAACGCTAATAGTCTCGTCCGTCAGACTTTGATTATCCCATGCATCGCACGTAAAATCGGACGACGTCAAACCACCTAAAAGAAACTGTACGCCTTCCTCGGCTTCACCCGACGAGTCGTCGTCTGAAAATGTCGAATCATCCGAATTGTCATCACCAGCTAGAGTCATTTCCAGTTGCGATCGGAATCAAAGCGATGCATTGAAATCGTATTCAATGGTAGACAAAGAAGTGAGATCTGCCGACGATTTTCGTGGTGGAGAAATTTCGTTTTGGTTCATCTTTTCTTCTTTCCCATTTCTATTGTAGCTTATGCAGTAAGTAAGTGTAAGGGTATTGTTAATTGAATCGTGGTGTGACTTTGTGGAAGGCACTAACCTGTACACTCTACCATGAAGTGCGGGCAATCGTGAGCACGGATCCATCACAGTCAATCGTGACAGCGAGATGTCTCATCAGCTCTCGTCATTATTTGTTTTGCGAAGAGCTGCTACGACCGCACACGCACATCTCCCCATTTGTTTTTATTCATTTGACAATCCTTTTTTAACATTCCAAACTTGCAATTGCAATATTGCTTTCACTTTCGTTAACAACATCAATCGTGTAACCATTTATATCAAGCATAAAAGACCACCATGCCGTCACCAAACCTCAACTCGGAGGATTATTATCAAATTTTGGGAGTTGCTCGAAATGCGGATGATGCTGAACTGAAAAAAGCCTATCGGAAGCTGGCTGTCAAGGTAAGTCCGTCACTGAATACTTTAGAATGATTTTTTGTTGATGATTCAATCTCACTACTTGCGAATCATCGTATTTTAGTGGCATCCTGACAAAAATCCAGACAATGAAGAGGCAACGAAAAACTTTCAAAAAATATCGGAAGCGTACGCTACCTTGTCGGACAAGAAGAAACGTGACATGTACGATCGTTACGGAAAAGAAGGAGCGAACATGGCAGATCAAATGGGTGATGAGAGTCCTGGGGACACTTTCCGGGTGGAGGTTTCCATGGCGGACCCGGCGGCGGTTTTCCTGGCGGTTCGTTTCACTTCGGCGGTGGTCAACCTCACATGAGCCAACAAGACGCACAAGCGTTCTTCACGACTTTCTTTGGTCACGATGATCCTTTTGGTGGCATGGGCGGAGGTGGATTTGGTGGACCACGAAGGTCTGTTCGACAGGATCCGTTTGCTTCTATGTTCGGTGGCGGTAGTATGCCTGGTGGCATGCAATTCGGAGGCATGCCTGGGAGGAATGGGAGGAATACCTCAAAGACCACGCCCAAAGCGCTATGACGCAATCCCCAATGGTACTGTTGTTTCGCTGAGAGATCTAGTCAGTAAGCCCGAACGCAATGGAGACCGAGGAGAAGTTCAAGATTTTGATCCGGCCACGGGCCGTTACACTGTATTAGTCGAAGATACTGACGAGGCGCTGCGAGTCAAACCAAGTAATCTTCTACAGCATGTACATGTCAAACTGAATGGAATTGAAAGTCAACCTGAGTTGAATGGCGCACGAGGAACGGTGATTGCTTGGAATGCTCACAACGAGCGCTACAATATTTATGTCATGGACAAGTCTCGTGTGTTGAGTCTCAAACCGACCAATGTCATCTTGGACAGTGGCACCGTCGGTATGATTGTCGGGCTTGTTTCGAAACCTCATCTCAATGGCAAATATGGCACCATCAAATCATGGGTACGAGACGCGAATCGCTATGAAGTACAGATCTCTGCCGATCAAATTCTCCGGTTGAAAGTAGAGAACATTCGCGTGTAGCTTATTTCTTTTAGCAAATCGATTGTAGGTAATTATAGAACTTTATCAATTCAGCATAAAGTCTGTAGTTTACATGGTACGTTACATTATTGAGGGTGGCCCGGTAGCGAACCGATTGCGCAAGCATCCCAGTTTGTACAGCGAACCCAGCACTTTCTCGCCATCGCTTGATCGGTTCTATCCTGATCGGGTTCGTCTGGAGTGGTATCCACATCGTTCTCAGCCGCCATGCCATTACCCACGGAACTTTGCACTTTTCTGTCTCCAGTGTTCCGCTCTTCTCGCCGAGTAGCTTCTCCATTTCTTCAAGCGACAAACCTCCGGGTACAGTAGGTTTATCTTCGTTTTGGCAAACATCGTTGACTTGCTCAACTCTGTTGATCGGCGTTGAATCGCATATTGAACCTGCAGCAAAATGATTGACACGGTCGCTACCGAGCATTTCTCGGAATAGTCTCGCAATGGAGTAACTGGATGACGACGGGTCGGATGAACCTTCATCCTCGCACCTGTCGCATAAACTGTTCAATGGAATCTGCAGCGACTGAATCGCATTGGACTGGATTACGGCATTTAACGTGTAACCTTTCAGTTCTGGTGCGAGACTGGGAAACGTTTGTAGAATAGATTCCTTGGAAAGAAGACAAGATACCCACTGTTCCAGAAAGAAAGTCTTTCCTCGAGTTTCCTCGCAAATCTCCTCTCTGCATTGCCTGCACGGAAAGTAGAGCGTCAATGATATGGACAAGAATGGTTGTCAAAATCCCGGCCAGGCGCGACATGCAGCCTGTATCAACGGCAAATATCGTTGCTTGAGCAATTCAAAACTATCGATACCTTGGTCATACGCTCCTGCAAACAAGACACCTCCCTCGTTCCTTTCCTCAAATTCAGGCCCTTTCCAGATCAAATACGAGAGTAGCTCGTATCGCAAAATATCGAGTGACACATTCGCTTTTGCAAATACTTGTCCCAAAGCAGGACAAGGTGATTTTCCGGACGCGTTATGAACGATTTTGATATTTTGTGGTTCCATCTTTTGCTTTTGGAAGCAGCGGACTTTCGTTTCGGCTTTTTTCGCTTCTCTTTTGTTTTCTTTGACGTGGATTGTAAGACGGCAAAACTATTGAAAGAAGTTCCCAGCTTGGATTGAAAAGGCGATATCATCATAGAAGTCAGTTGCGTATCGTTTGATGGTTGCTGTTTGGTGTCGGATGGTTCTTTATTTACTAGAGGTTCAGTTTCTAGTACTTCCTCTGGTTCGTCATTCGCTACTACAATTTGCAGAGCAGCCTTGTGATAGGCTTGCAACAATGCACTGGCATCGTTCAAGTGATCCAACTTGACTCTTGCTAGCGGATCCCAATAGACTTGACGAAAATAGCAGAGCAGCGACTTTGACGACAGTCGAAGTACAGCCAGAGACGGCAGTTGATTGTGGGTCGACTCGTGTCGGACGGTGACCAGCCACGAAGGAATACCTAATTGCTGACAGAGAACCGCCACACTCGCGGCATGCACTCTCTGTTGCTGCAAGACATCCGCTAGTCCATTGATCGCACGCAAAATAGCACTGGCGTAAGCTAGTCTCAATTCGGAAGAAGAAATCGTTCCTTGCACGTCTCTGGCAATGATCCGAGCAAAGGCAGCCGTCGATTCAATCGCATGCGGCAGTGTACTCGTTCGTAACTTCCAAATGTCCACTTGCCGCAGAGCTTCTTCCAATTTCACAATTATAGTAGATTGCTTGTTGTGTTCCATGCTTTCATTCTCCAATTCAGCAGCAAGAAGTAGCGCTTCACCGACACTTTCAAACTCCCAAACATCCTTCCAAGGATTGACACGTGCTTGAGCGCGTAATCTCTCGTTTCTTCGCAGTTCCTGTGTCTGATCCAGCATTCTATAAGATTTGCGTCTTTACAGTAGTTTTATCTGCCGTCGTTGTGTGTGTTTATGCCTATAAACATGTGATGACGGCCCTTATTTTGGGCGCGCTTTTTTATTGGAGTTTTCGTTTTCTGTGCGGCGCCTTTTCGTCTGTAAGGCGTACGTACGTTCGAAATTCGAATGAGGGGCCGAAATTTTTTTGGTCGACACAATGATGACAACAACGTCGTCGTCGTCAAGAATAATCACATAATATTGACCATGTCATTTGCTTGGGCCAGAGATCTTATTGAAAAAGAAGCCAGAAGCATATACATTAGCAACAAACAAAAGAGACGTTATCAGAAAAGCGTAGAACTCGAACGCAAACTGAAATGGAACCCACAGGACGTGTTTTCCAAAGAACAGCAATAATGGCAAACCGAAACGAATCATTCGCGAAACACCCATTTCAAATGCCCACGAGAATTCATTGACTACTCTGAATAATGACGGAGAGCCTCCGCGTGTTACAACAGCAGGTTGTACGCCAATACCAACGGTACAACCACTGCCAAAAGTATTCTCCACGCGCCCATGAACAGAAGTACATGCTTTCCGTTGATTGAAGATCCGATATTCATTCCGTATTTGGGAGATGACAAGCCAGATGGGGCGTCCATGTTGTCGGAACACGAAATGGAGATGCGGAAAAAGGCAACCGAAGAAGGACCGCTGATGGAGCGTGACGAAACGAATGCGTTATTGGATCAAGTTCTTTCCGAATGCTCCGTGATAGACGGCATTCATGTTTATAAACACGCCGAGACGACAAATTATGTCTTATTTGCACTAGCGCGAGCGGCGTGTCTGACTCTACCACGCGTTCAAGATCGATACCGAGTGACCATTGTCCCGATGTATACTTCACAAAATGAGGAAGAGTCGTCGACTGTCGATGCAAACATGGAACGAACAGCCATTCAAAATCCACTGGATGCGTCGGTTTGCGGAGAATGCGTCAGTGAAGAAACACTAGACAATGATGCGTTTGATACGGAATACCTCCAAGATATGGACTCGTTTCGAGCCATGTTTTGTAGAAGATGCTTCACCTATTGTTGTTCTGTACATGGTTTAGAGGAAAAGCCCAGCTTGAATGTTCAGCTTCAGAGTTTTCTAGGAGCAGAAGAGTCCAGGAAATTTTCTTCTCTAGGGGTTGACATTGACGCAGAGACTTGGTGGGACGATGTAACGGAACTTTCCAGTTTCCAGAAGACAATGTGCAAACGAGCGTTTGCCATGTGTCACGGGGATTATAGGAGAATCTCCTTTATACTAGGTGCACCAGAACACCTGATTAAAGAGTTCGTTCAAGAGAATGGCTTTCAGCTCCCTCCCGAAGCAAGTTCCTTGAAACCACGAGCAAACACGAAAATGAACAACAAGTATTCAGTGAAAAACTACAATCAAAAATGGTATAACGCGATCAAGGATGCTGAAATACATCCATTCTTCACTCCTTGTTGTCACGAAGGACTGTGTTCAGACAAGAATTGCAGCTGCATACAAAACCGATTTTTCTGCACCCCAGCATGTTGTTGGGGAGCATTGAGTCCCAATTTTTCCGAGGGTGCGGATGCAAGGGAAAGTGCAACGCTAGTAACTGTACTTGTTTTGCCGCAAAACGGGAATGCGACCCTGAGTTGTGTTCCTGTTTCACTTGCATAGATCCGCCGGATAGACCAGCATTTACACAGGTGTGTCGGAATGACAACATACGCATGCGTCGACATGCGCACTTGCTGCTGGCTCCATCTACCATTTCGGGATCGGGATGGGGATGCTTCACGAAGAACGCCTTGAAGAAAGGTGATTTCATTCATGTGTATGTCGGCGAAATGACTAAACAAGAAGTGGTAGAGAAGCGTGGTCAAATCGACGATGCTAAGAACCGTAGTTACCTTTTAATCTGAGCTCAGATTATGCACTCGATGCTTGTCGAACTGGAAATAAGACTAGATTTATCAATCACTCAAACAAGCCGAATGTCGAAGGGCGGACGGTATTCGTCAACGGCGATCAGCACGTTGCATTGTTCGCATTTGAGCGCATTGACGCCGAGGCAGAGCTCTTTTTCGACTATCGCTACAACGTGTACATGAACAATGATCTCATTGAAAAGGCAACATATAAACCAGACTGGCTTCCTAGCGATGCGATTGTAAGTACGTCAAAGAAACCGAATACAGGCAAGCGCAAGCGGCGTAAACGATGAATAGAGAGTTTTAAAAAGTGAATTTACTTTTTCATTCTAATATATCCTTACATCGCACCGAAATCGTAGTCTTCAGCAGAGGCAAGATCCTTCTGAATACCTTCCCCATCATGATCTTCCATCTCCATATCATCGGACATTTCATCGTCCTCGCTGCTGTCTTCATCACCACCAGTGAAGAAATTGATTGCGTCGTGTGACGCTTTTCCCATCTTCATCTCCTGTCCGGCATCCTCGAGCTTGACAAAATCCATTTCGTCCATGTCATTGAGGTGATTAAGAACTTCAGCATCAAACTTCGAAATATCAAATTCCGCAGTGAACTTTGAGATGATCTGAGCATCGTTCTCTTTTAGGGCCGGCGTTCTTCGGCGGTACGGTGTAAAAGGAATCTTCCCATGGTTCCAATCTTTCAGAACCGCTCGAGCCGCTGCAACTTTGTCAGGGATGCCCCCTTCAACACTCGCCCGAAAGACCTTGCCACCATGGCTAAAAACATCATTACATCACCAGGAGGAAATGCGGGGATGCTATATGTCATCAACAAACTTTCGTGGTTGCAGCGCTGCAACAATGCAGCGACTGCTGGGATAGGGTCTGCGATGGAATCTGCGTCTACACAGTTACCCAGCATCGCCGACCGGTCATCGAACACCACGCCTGGACTGTCCAAAAGACGGACGTTGCGGTCCAGCACAACTTCCTGCATAGAAGTAGTGAACCCAGGGCGAGGGCTTACACCTACGGACCTGGTTCTCTTCAAGGCATTGATTATGCTACTCTTTCCAACGTTCGGGTAACCGATTATACCCACGACAATCGTCGTCTTTGATTTTCCACCAGTTCCTCCAGTACGAGCATAGTTCTTTAGCAGCTGGAGCAATCCATCCATTCCCAGTACGGTAGCTGGATTTGCAGACGCCGCCTCATCTTCCATCGTCGCCGACCCCAAATACTACTCGCTTTGATAGCGATTGTCGGATGAGACCGTCTAAGATATGTTAGCCAGCTGCCCACGACTTCTTTGGGAACCAAATCAATCTTATTGAGAACGAGCACCATTCTTTTATCAGAGTGGGAAAGAATAGCATCTTCGACAGAAGGGTGAATACGCGACCCCAGAGGGTCCCGGGCGTCAAGAACCTGAAGCAACACATCCGCGGTGTCGACGACCTTCTTCAATTCACGTAAATACTGAAAAATAAAAGGAATAATGTAAGAATGCAGTTCATTCGCTGAATGAATCAACAAATCAACACACGTACCGCACGTCGTGATTGCTGTCCAGCAGCGACCGTTCCGTCACTTTTTTCTCGTTCCATATGCCCCGTCCTTCCTTTGCCTCAAAATCAGCCTTATCTTGATTGGCCTGTTCCATGAGCTCTTGAACAGTTCGAGCTGTTCCGCCCTGCTCCTGATGGTTTCGGAGGGCACGAAGGTCAGATTTTCTGCGCTCTTTCGTTTCGGATTGCAACTGCTGTTGCCTCTCTCGCTGCCGTTGGATTTCCTTGAGCAAATCCTGTTTGAAAGGCCAAGAATTAGGAATTCCAGGATCCTTTTGGATTTATCGTGCCGAATAACTCCCTTGGCAGCATCCTGCTTGCTTTGCTTTTTACGCTTGCGTTGCGTTTCTGCCGTTCGCTTCTGGATCTTGTACTTGTCTTGCAACGTAGTACGCTTTGACTTGCCCTTCTTTTCACCATTTTATCTTCGACTCGATTGTACGGAGTAATTAATATCAGTTGTATCCTTATACTGATCAGCAGCTTTACAACAAATAATATTATTATGGTGACAACGAAAGAATTTTGGAAGAAGTCGGTCGGTGGAGTTTACAATTATTATGGTTGGCTGTTGGAAATAAAGCAAGCAACTTGTGGGTGCGACGACCAGACCCTCAGGACTGAAGGACTCGGATTCATTCCATTGCCCATTGGATTACTGTTAACTACTTGCCCATGAACCATGGACATGAATTGCATCAAATCCTCGCACGCTTTCGCCGACGTCAACGGAAATCATGCCCCAATATATTTTTCATTGAGTATAAATAAATGTACTGTCCTTTTCTTCTTAAGGCGATTATCTTTTGTCTCTCCATAAGAGTGAAAACAGCACTAAGTAAAGTTTCATGTCTACAAGTACTTAGCACACGTTTCCGTTGCGAGCACCGGAGGAATTTTTCTTATCGATCGAATTCCCGCCTTTAGCAGGCCTTTAGAACTTTTGAACTAGTACTCAATGACAATGCGCTTGACGCTTGACCACGTATTTGCATGTCATAATACTATAGCGGATACTGTAAACACGTAAACACACAGAAAGCAGAAAGGTAAGAATTCCTGGACAAACGAGCCCACGCAATAGTTTAGGTTTAGAAAAGTGTGTTCTCGATCACCTTTACAATTTAGACAGCGACGAGTTCCGGCTCTCGAACAAAGTTGATAATGCGACTAAATTTGGACGCGTCGAGTGAGGCTCCTCCGACTAGTGATCCATCAATATCGCGCTGAGACATGAGTGTGTCCACTGACTCCGGTGAAACACTTCCTCCATAAAGGATGCGAGTCTTTTCGGCAATCTCCTCGCCATACATATCTCTCAAAATACCACGGCAGGTAGCATGAACGGATTGGGCGATTTCCGGAGTGGCAACTTTGCCGGTTCCGATAGCCCAGACTGGTTCGTAAGCGATAACAACCTTATCCATATCCGTGGGTGCGATTCCCGCTAGACCTTTCTTTAGTTGCACTTCGCAGACGGCACCGACTAGATTTTGCTCAAATTCACTTTCCGTTTCGCCGACGCATAGTACAACATTCATCCCGAGACTAATAAGTAGTCGGCATTGAGCATTAATGTATTCATCGGTTTCTTTGAAAATAATTCGACGTTCCGAGTGACCGGCTAGTGACCACTGAATTCCCATACTTTTGAGCATGTGAGGAGAGATTCCGCCAGTAAACGCCCCACTTGCCTCGGGGTTGTCATCTTTAGAAAATTACAGCGTGTCAGCGTCACTCGTTCACTGAATGTCGAGATATATTGACCACAGTCTTCGTACCTCGGCACCGACGGCAATTTTGTCACCGACAGCATTCTGCACTGCCTCAATGAACGGAAAGGGCACGAATAGTGAAACATCACCCGGAGATTCCTTGGAAACAGATGCAGCAATATCCGTCGCCAACTGTACCGCCTCCGCCTTTGTTTCCGGATTCAGTTTCCAATTTCCGGCAATAAATGGCTTCCGATGGCTAGCAGGTCCATGGATAGTCGTGAAGCATCCTTCATTGGCGTAAACGCCTCAGAATGACTTGCGAGGAGTAATAGTGATAGTGAACCGAAAGAAAATTGCATCCTTTTGCTGTGATCGTTTCGATTTCGAATAATGACAACAAGGTCAGAACGTCGGGTGGTTTTGAATCTCTCTTCTCTCACTTTTACTCTCTCTGCTTGGTCCTTGGGTCAAGAATGAGAATACAATGATGACGTGTGACATGTGACGCAGGCATGTCGTGTTCTGTACTTCTGTACACTGTAACCGGTAATGACGTGAAAAGATCAAGGTAACGTCTGTCCACCGCGGACAAAATTCGCATGTGTTACCCGGAAGTTCCTCTCCGCCCATCGACCTTTTTCCAAACGACCGTCCGCCTGTCCGGCTCGGCGATTTCGTTCGGCCATGGTGGTTGGAGGTTTGAACTTTGAACGAACACTGCGTTATCATCACAAAATAAATCATGCTAAAAAATTGATTTGGTATATAAAAATGGCGGATAGCCGATGAAACTCTTTGCCCGTAGACAGTTCTACTATCTTTTCTTTTTTTGTCCGCGTCCTTTAATCACCACAATCCGGAGGAAACGGAATCATGGCGTACTCGTCACGCGGTCGAACCATGGCGGAAGTCATTTTGGCGGCCATCTTTGTGGGATTTCTGACAGGATTCGTTGCTGTACTTTGCATTGGAAATTACTTTCGAGCAAAACGAGCTATGGAACGTCAACGCCAGCGTCGATTGGCTCACCTTGCCGCCGGGCATTCAATGGACTCTCCGCGCACTAATTACTCCTCGTCGGGAGCTTCTTCGACCAATGGTGCAGAGCAGCAAATGCTTCTAACAAGGCAAGAATATGACGGGCGAAGAAAACGCGGAGGCGAAGATCAACCTATGTTCAACGAGAACTCAAGATCTATGATGAATCTCATTCGAGTATAAACAACAACACATAATATTTTTATCATCTTGATTATCGGCAACAACTACTTCTTACATGCCAACACATCATCAGCCTAGGTCTACATCATAGAGTCACCGGCAAATGGAGGACAGCGATCGCTTTTGAAGTAGCGCTCCAAATTGGGACGGTCTTTCATCCAAGCGTAATATTCCTTCAAAGCAGGAACCTCGCATTTATCCCAAGCCATGTCGTAAAATTCGGTATTGAATTGAACCACAGAAGCGTCGAGAACATGGAATAATGCAAAGTCGGCGTCTGGAGATGGTAACGCGTCCATGCGTGAGTGACAAAGTAAACGAGACGCGCCCGAACAATCGGCTCGTCAAAACTTACATGTTACATTATCTCCTCCGGCAACTGGCTTTTGAGGGCCACTCTTTTCGCAACTTTGTTAAAATGACGAAGATACACGGACATACGCGTTTTCGAAAACTCCTTGGAAACCTTGTCACCTTCTTCTTTCTGATCTTTGTAAGACAGCTTATCGTTGACAGGGTGAAAGCTACGACGCCCTTCCGATATATAGTCCAAAGCGTTGAGCATAACCGAATCGGCGCGGGCTCGTTCTGCGGCCGATTTAGGTGCATATCCAAGACTCTCACCCAGATAGACCATGCACGCGCCGACTTGATTGATGATCACTTCTTCTCCATGAGCCGGACGGTGCCAAATAGCAGGAGGAAAGAGCAGAGGAAGGGAGCCACGTCATGATCGACGTCTTCTGGCTGATCTCCACGAAACATGTCCATGAATCCAGTAGGCCCATACAAGTTGTCCGAGCTATTCTCGTACTCGACGCCAGCATCTTCCAGCATCAGACGAAGAAATTCGCCTCTGCCTTTGAATGAAAGAGGTCCGTGATACAAAAGACTCCATTCAGGAGGAGGTCGAGGAGTCATTGTTTTACAGAGAAATAAACTGAGAAGATTCGAAGATTTGGAAGAAGAGTGGTGACAAGGATCTTTGTCGGAGAAGACTGCCAACTGCCTACGGATCCTGCGAATTTTGCTCAAAAGATCGCGAAGAGGTTCGTTCGCTGCATGCTGCATTCTCGCTGCCCGACGCCTGCCCATCATCCGAGCTTTCCAGCTGAACCCTACTTAGGGCCCTAGGGCCCTAGGCCAGGGTTACAAAACCCTAGGTAGGGTTGCTAAACCTAAGTTTAGGGCAGCATTTTCCTTGCTTGCGCCTTCTGCCGTTCGATTTCCGACGAAAAGAGATGAATTTTTCTGCGCTTTCAATTCGAAAGATTAATTGGTTGTTGGCTGTATAGTCGCCTTTTGTAAAGTGAGCAACGTAGAGACATACAACGCTGTTGTGTTGAACCCTACCTGGTATTATTATCTCGCGCATAGCTTTTCGACTAGAATTTCGATGCGTGCGTTCGTGCCGCGTAAAGGTACCAGTACGGAAATTTCCACGCCCATAGATTTTCGATGCGTGCTTTCTTGCAGCATAAGGTTTACACGTTTTGTGTAGTCTACCTGCAATTTTCACGCGCATAGAATTTCGATGCGTGCGGTTTTGCTTCCACTGCCAGAATTTCTCACGTCGTGTGGGCATGGCGCGCTTATCAGCCACAATGAAAATCGGAATGAAACGTTCGTGACGAAAGTCTCATCTTGATCTTCTTTTGAAATCAAATCATTGTGTTCTCGTGCAAACCTTAGTAATTAGCAAACAACAGTGCCACTATGGAGGGACTTTAACTTTGGCGGATGCGCTCCTCGATGACTTGGATGATCTGTCAGATGCCGAACAAGAGCAACGAACGGAGGACGCAGACGAAGATCACAAACATAATTCACCGGAGAGATCACAGGGGCCGAACTTTCAGTTTGATAACAATGACTCGGGAGAAAGTTTCGTGCGTTCCAAGACGTTGCAGAATCATTTATTAGCGGTGCGTTCTTCGCAACCAGCGACAACCAAAGAAGAGAGAACGCGAACATGAAATGATTGTTCAATCGAACAAGCTACTATCAAGATTGTCGGATGAACTGATTGTTGCTCATGGCAACCTCCGAAAAGCCTATGCACCCAAATTCCCCGAGCTGGAGGAGATCCTGCCGAATCCAATATTATATACCAAGGCAGTTCGAGTGATCGGAAATGAAACGGACATTGCTAAGGTCAATGATTCGCTCAATGATTTCCTCAACAGTAATCAGGTCATTACTATCAGTATTGCCGGTAGTACTACATCGGGTCGGCTTTTGACTGAAGAAGAGCTAGAAAATCTGTTCGCGATCGCCGATTCGGTTGACGAGATATTAAATATTCAAGAGGAAATTACAAAATTCATTGAAGCTCGCATGGAAGGATTGGCGCCCAGTATAAGTGCACTGATTGGACCTTCCTGGCCGCTCGAATGGTGGGACTTGCTGGAGGATTACAACCGTTTTCAAAAAATTCCAGCGTGCAATTTACAAGTTCTGGGTCAACATGTCAGGACCAGCGCGATTAGCAGCACCCGAGTCCTATCGAATGCGAAACATCATCAGGGAATTTTGGCGGAATGTGATTTGGTAAAAAGTGTCCAATAGCACTCCAGAAGAAAGCACTAAAGGCGGTGGCTGCTAAACTTGCCTTGGCAGCGCGCTGTGATTTTGTCAACGTCGATGCTGGCCGATCGCGTAGTGCCACCCCGGGCAAAGCTTCCGGCAAGAATTAGAACAAAAGTTCGAAAAGTTGCAAGAGCCAGATAAAGCCCAGACGCTGAAAGCGTTACCCAAGTAAGTACATCCATTACTGACAGTGCTCGAAGACTGCATGGGCTCGTGATGTTATTACCTCAGCAGCCGATTGAGATTCCTTTTCACTATCATATGTTTGCTCACAAAATATTTTCCGTTTTCAGACCGGATTTGACAACAAAGAAGCGTCGAGGAGGAAAACGAATGAGACGTTTGAAAGAGCGTTATGAAGAAACGGCAATGATGAAACAAGCGAACACTAGGGCGTTCTCTGCACAGTCTGGCGAGTATGGCGATGATGCTATGGGACTGACAGTGGGGTTGCTTGGTACATCGGGTGAAGGGGCGCTGGTAACATACGAAAACAACAGAAAAAAGAAAGATGAAACAAGCCAATACTAAAGCATCACGAAAGCGAGCTGCTCAGATGAATGCAAAAGCGACTACCAGCGGTCTGGCTAGCAGCATGGTATTCACACCTGTACAAGGAATGGAGCTTGTAAATCCCGATGCAAACAAGGAGCGGGTCGCTGAAGCCAATCGTAAATGGTTTGGCGATAATGCGGGTTTCATGTCCGCTCTTCCCAAGAAATAATAAGTACTAGTTTTGTAGTTGAAGTTTAGAAATACATGATACTTTACAGCACGTCCAACGTGCCAAACTTGAGCGGTTTCGGTAAACGTCCACCTCGAATAGAGTTCCTTTTACGCTTGTCATTGAGTCTTCTTAGGCGGAAATCAGACATATCTTTGGTAACAATCACGTCCCCATCGGCAGCAAGCGGTGGAGACCGACTTCCATCAGCGCTATAGATTCTTCCGCCAAAAGCATTTCGATTCCATTCGGCTGGAATCGCTCTGTTCCTCCCAACTCTCTGCAAGCCGAAACGACAATGTCGATGTATAGATCAGATGATACAGTCTTTTGAATTCTATCAATACGGCCTTGTTCACCATTCCCGCATCGCGACACAATTCAAAGATTCGCTCTGCAAACTTTTGTCGTGTGGGGAGATAAGAGCAGAGACCGACAGGCTTTCAGAAGGAAAGCAAAGCTATTCGAGTCTGGCAATATCGAATGGGAGTGGCGAGCGGTCTGAACAGCGTTCAGTACTTCTCCAAGTAAGTTCATACCCTCCGCATCGGATTTCACATTCGCAGAAGCGCATACTTCGATAAACTCATTCAAGACAGCTATTTGATCGCGAGTTAGGTTTGAGCATTTATCCCCGCCAGTATTCCGATAGAATCGTTCCAAAATATCCTTTGCCCGATCCACTTTATCGCCAATACTTTTGCCTTTCAATTGGCGGAGCACAAGCCGATAACTTGTTTCGTTTGGTTCTTCCCGGAAGAAGATAGCCCCATTTGGAGCAGAATTTGTTCTGCTTGGTCGAACCGTTGTTCGTCCGCTGTCAAAGCTTCCAAGACGTCATTGTAAATGGAGATTGTTGGTCGAACCAGGACGGTCGAACTCTGATTGTGCGCCACATCCATTTCTTCCAGCAGCTCGAGTACGCGATTGACAGCATGTGTCTGAAAAGCCGAGTCATTGTTCGGATTAAGTGCTTCATTCTTCCATGTTCGAATGGCGGATCCGTAGCAAATTGTATCTGGAACCAAGAACCATTCCGCCATTCGCTTTAAAACACGGTCCACAAGTCTCCCGAGATCGGGAAGAGCAGGTCTCCTGGAGGCGGTAACAAGAATAGATCGATAACACTCCGTATCGAACTGTACAAACGTAGTTCCTCTATCCAGCGCATGATCCAATAGATTGATGACGGACATTGCTTTTCGGGGGCATGCTGGTCTCTAAAAATTGTAAAACAGACATTAACAAGAATGAGATTCCCTGCGGTTCCAATATTGATTTCGAGCCTATATAGAAAGAAACTTACTTGGCACGCGTCCACGCGTCGAGCACAATTCGATATTCCTTAATCGACGGCTCCATATCGATGTTGCCTTGATCCAACAAGCGCAACATGCGCCGCAAGAACCCGGTTGCTGTAAATGCTGCTCGTCGTTCACCACTCCACGCCCAAGCCCGTATCATAAGACGATAGGACTCTCCACTCGGATTTGGGATTTCATCAAAATACTTTGTGCACGTGTTCCTCTCCAATGCTCATGACTATAAGCCCAAGTTCGGAGCAAAGAATTGGATGCATCTGTTGATTTCGGTAATTGTTGCCAAAGAAATTGGGCGCGCTGCGGAATCCTCTGAGCTCTTTAGAGGATGATAAACGATACCCAGCTTCCGCTGTAGAAGCCCAGAGTGACAAGATCTCTTCAGCACGCGCAACAGCGGCCGGGTCCTCCTTTTCCTTCTCATCAAACGACTTTCCGAATCGTCGAGGAGACCATTGTGGGTACAATCGGTCCAGAACCGAGTGCGCTCGATGAGCTGAATCAATAATTTCAGATAATTTTTCTTCTTTGCTGTTTGTTTCTTGGTTATTTGTGAGTAAGTCGGCGTGATACCGTATCCAAGCATCAAGCAACTCGGGTGCGATTGATTGCTGCTCCTCTAGTGAAAGTGTTTTCCACCGCTCGTGTTCGTTGATCGGTGACGATCGATCCATTCCGGTTCTCTTCAAATCATTCTTGAGCATCCCAATGTCGGTGTTACTTGTAAATGACCGCGTGGCTGTTACGTTAAGTCTTGACCGATCTAAGGGCGGCAACCGATGCAGTGATGACAAAGAACGGAATGAACAAGTAGCATGGAGGCGCTGTCGCGCTAATTTGGGGCCGCTCCGTAACAGAATGCTGCGATACATAACCGGGAAATGAATATAAAGAGAAAGATAGATTACTTTGCCTTTGTTTGAAATCGGCAATGCTTTATCTGAAGTAAAAAATGGTGGCCACTTTTTTTCCGTCATGTTGGCAACAACGAGGTCATCTCATCACTCTCACTCCGGTCAAACGTTCGACGGCCAGGCAGCCTTGCGTGCTCTATGTGTCCGTCCTTCTCCCGTTCTCCAACCTCATTCGCCATCCATTCTGTCGTCGCGATTTTCACAGAAATTCAAATCATTTGTTGTTGTTGTTGTTATTTCATCGTCAAGGACTAGCCATAGAAAGTCAATTTATCAACTCTACATTATTACTCCATCATGTCCGACTATTCCTCTTCGTCCGAAGAAAGCGATGACGGCGAGAAAGTCCGCATTTCTCTCAAACTGTTGTCGAGCTGCACCCACCGCGAGTTGGAGGTCTCCTCCGAGCCCGTGGCCGTCCCTGCCGATGTCACGCGCAAAGGACTTTCGGCTGTCATTAATCATTTGTTGGATCGGAATCTTTCGGCGCAGAATGAAGATGAGAGTAAATTGCCTTCATTGAATTTGATTTCATTTTGGGGTCGAGTAATAAGTTGCTGCGCAGTTCCGTTGGCCGTGAAGCACGTCGGCAAGGTCTGAATTTTGAAGAAGCGATTGCTATTACATACTTTCCGTCTCAACGAGCGCCAGAAGACAAGGGAGAAAGCGAGCCACTACCAGACTGGATTGGGGCTTTAGCAGCTGTCCCAGGAGTTGTCTTTGCTGGGTGTTATGATGGATCTCTGCAAGTGTTACAGGAACAATCGCTCGAACCTATTGCACCCTCTGTCTTTTCTCATTCGGGTGCCATTAAATGTATATCGACTGTAAAGCACGGTGAAGAATCGTATTATATTGCGACGGGATCTATGGATCATTCTCTGGCTATTCAATTGTACGAAGATCAGTCAATGAAACAATGGGCGTCGTGTACAGAAGGGCACAATGCGGCTGTATCCAGTGTTGATTTCGGGAGCGCTTCGCAATTGGTGAGTGGTGATTGGGGTGGTGAGCTGTATTTGTGGGATTTGAATCAAGATTCTTCGGAACATGCGACTGTGAAGAAAGCCAAGAAAGAAAAGAACGGAGCAACCACAAGTCTGGTTCGATACTTGACTCCTACTGCCTCGATAAAGGCTCACTCCTCGCAAATAAGTGGCATTGCATGGAACAGTCCAGAACAAATGATAACAGCTAGTTGGGACCACAGTATAAAAGTATGGAATGCGGAACGGCAAGACTGTCTTTGACGCTGAATAGTTCGCGCGTTGTTACGTGCCTCGCCGCTTCGCCTGTATCAGCTGCACTGGCTACGGGGCACCCCGATTGCACCGTACGTCTCTGGGATGTACGCACAAAATCAGAAACAGCCTCGTGGTCCGTGTCGGACAATACCTTCCGTCCGAGCCACAAGGGCTGGGTTTCCGCCGTGCAGTGGTTTGACGCGTACCAGTTGGTGACAACGAGTCATGACGGTACGGTCAAATGGTGGGACATTCGGTCTGCGATCCCCTTGCACTCGATTCGGGCCTTTTCCGAAAACAAGGGTCTTGCACTTTCAACGACATCTTCTACTATATACGTGGGTGGCACGGACAATCGAGTGAAACGACTCCTCGTACCACAAAGTGGAATGGATGAACCAGACGATGCTGTTAAGCAATAATAAAAGTATGGTCGAGATAGGAGTACAGGATTATTCGTTTTCTAAATTTATGGATTCTTCTAAAATAGATGTTGGTTCGCAATAGGCAAGTGTCAACATTGACACTGGACCTTGTTCAGAAGTGTCATGGTCTCGTTTGCGCCCTTGCTGTAGTAGAAGAGGAAGCGTA
Source organism: Fistulifera pelliculosa (assembly GCA_026008555.1). NCBI lineage: Eukaryota > Bacillariophyta > Bacillariophyceae > Naviculales > Stauroneidaceae > Fistulifera > Fistulifera pelliculosa. The sequence goes on along the minus strand of BROJ01000108.1, from coordinate 104,256 downwards.
TAAAGAGCCACATTTCGTGCGGTTGCAGTCTCATGAAAAGCGAGTTGTTCTTTTGTAAAGAGGATACTTCTCCGTCAGATAAGCAACTAATCCGTGATAATCTCGCACTCGCATACCATTCGCTAACGTTCGATTTGGAAATTGAGCCGGAAAGACACAACAGGGAACAATACAAAAGGGAATTTTCAGTAAAGCAGCCAGTTCGAGACAAAAATCCGTTGCTTGATCGGGATGAAAGGCGACAATCAACTTGCACTTCTGAATCATCTCCCACGCTTGTTTCGGATCCGTGATATCATTCGTTTGTGGGTTCTCCGTGCGAGCAGCTTGCGTCCAGTATTGTTCCCACTCCTGCAAATAGCCCTTTGCGCCGCCTGTACAGCTTGTAAGAAATTCCCATCCATCCATATCGGAAAATGACATGGTGTGCGAAATTCGTTTGGTAGTTGTGATAATAAATTTGCCAACGGCTGATGCGTCGGTGTATGGCGAACGGCCCGCACTGCCGCTTCGTCTGGATGCTCTCGCAAATACTGAACGGACCGCAGAATGTGTTGATGTTGTGTAGGACGAGGATCTACTATTATGGAGTCTATGTTATCGACATTACAAAGAAGCCACGAAAGATCTCCTTTCCCACCGGCCACGTCCAAGACGATGGCGTCGTTCGACAAGTAATTCGAGTAGGTTTGCAACAGAAACTCACGAAAGACGTACACGCGATTTTTGCGGGAGTATGCGCGTGTACTGGGGAGTGTCGTTGACGGCATGGAGGAAAATGAAGAAGCAATTCATTCGATTATAATAAATTACTTGACTGTCAACTCGAACATGGTGATGGTGTGAAAAGATGGTTGGCTTTCCACCTGCAATTTTCGCGCGCATAGATTTTCGATGCGTGCGTGTTTCCTCAGCCTATGTTGCCGCGTACAGGTTTTCTGTACCTTCGCTTTCCACACGCACAGAATTTCAATGCGTGCGTTCTACACGCGTACAGGGTTTTCTGTACCTTCGCTTTTCACACGCCCAGAATTTCGAATGTGAACAGTTTCCCGCACCCTACAGGTTTTCTGTACCTTCGCTTTCGCACGCCCAGAATTTCCATGCATGCGTTCTTGCCGCGTACAGATTTTCTGTGTACCGGCTATTTTCACGTGCCTAGAATTTCATGGATGCTCGATGGTCTGTCCATCTGGCGTTCTGTCACTTGAACGAACGGCGAAGCAGAACCTCTGCTGTGTCGCGATGATGAGCGATGAAAGTCGAGCAGCAACAACAAGAGAGAAGCCGTTTATGTGTTGTCAAACGAATACATTTATTTCAACATTATATTTATAAATATAATTCAATAAACAATCAGCAATGAGAAGAGCCACACCAGCCGGCCAAATGACTCGCGGCGCGAATTCCGGCCCCGCCATTATGTTAATGCCGCCGCACATTCGATCGACGTTCATGCCGAATCCTCCGCTCAAGCCCATTCCGCCTCTCACCAAGAGACGAAAGCAAGAATGGAAGGGAATGACCGAGTATTTGAAGTATTTTGAAACGACGCCTCCGCCGGAACGGATCATTCTGCCGACACCAAAGTCGATGCGAGAAGAAAAGAAAAAGAAGCAAAAGGAACGCGTCGAACAGGAACTTGCACCGAAAATTGAAGAATACCGCAAAGAACAAAAGGCAAGTGGCGGAGAATTTCAAGGAATGAATTGTTACAATACATTGTTTGTGGGACGATTGGTGTATGAAGTCACCGAGAGAAAGTTGTTGCGAGAAATGGAAACCTTTGGGCCCGTCAAGGATATTAAAATTGTCAAGGAGGGGACAAGTCCAGAGGATATGCGTTTGTGGAATACGAGCATGAGGAAGATATGAAGCGCGCGTATCGCGCTGCGGATGCGATGCGGATCGAGGGCGAGAAATTGTAGCTGATGTCGAACGCGGTCATACCGTGCCTTCGTGGCTTCCGCGTCGTCTAGGAGGTGGGCTCGGGGAACAAGACTTGGTGGAAAGGACGTCAATGTCACACATCCTGGACGATTCGATCCAGCGCGACCCGAGGTTTCGATACCAGCTGCTCCCATGGGAGGCATGGGACGCGGTGGGCCTCCGCCGCCGCCGCATTTCGAATATGGTGCTGGACCTGGGCCCGGACGAGGACGGGGCTTTCGTGACGGTCCGCCGCCGCCAAGATTTGGAATGGGACGAGGCGGGCCTCCTCCAGATCGTTACGGAGGACCTCCTCCTCCTCCGGATCGCTACGGTGGTCCTCCGCCAGATCGTTACGGCGGTCCTCCTCCTCCAGGAGATCGCAAACGACCGCGTGACTACCCGGATCGCGATGGCGGACGATTCGATCGTCGTGATAGGAGATACTAAAAAAAGAAGAATTAATACTAAAATAATTATATCTAGTATAGTAACACGCGCACTTTATAGTCTATTTATTATTTATTACACATAGGAATCAGACTTTTCCATTTCTTGCTCGGCCATGACGTGAATCGCATTCTCGACAGCCTGCCAAACTCGATCCACATCTTCTTCAAATAAGACTCGTTGAAACACTTTTGCGAAAATTCGGTTGCTGTCATTCCTTCCAAACTCACGGGGCCAACATAGTCATCGTGTTCGATCCCTACACAAGGTGCATGTTTGCAAGCACCGAGGCAGGGCGACTCTTCAATTTGGACCGACGGCGATCGATCTTGTATCCGAGAGTAGAGAGCGGCGAATGTGGCGTATTGGTTCATATTCAGAGCTTTTCGTTTTGCGGCACAGGATTTCGAAGAGCAAGTCAGGATTTTGAATTTTCTGCCACATTTGGAGGCAAGTTCTTATTGTCCTGATCCGTTGAAACGTCTTGTTGAGCCTTCATGTGGGGGTAAAATTTAGAGCTTTTGGCAGATTGAAAGGCCGTAAGTGGCGTTATTAAGGATATCAAGAGAATATAATAGAATTTCATTGTTATTTGGCAAGGCGGTGGCTTCTTGTTCGTCTTGTTCATATTATCTTTGAGTTGTTTTATTCGTTTCTCTTCATCAAAGGCGAAGAAAAAAAAAGAAAACGGTGGCACATTTTTCACCCACGTCACTTTTTAGGCCAGTGCCGGTCTACAAGGGTACACTAATGATGAAACAACATCTCACATTGTAACTCTATTTGGAGTAAGGTTAGTTAGCGTGGGATTTTCACAGCGGTACCCCGCAGCTCATTATTTTCTCGAAGAATGAATGAGAAAACACTCCAACGCAAACAACGCAATCGATTGGTTCACTTCAATAATTTGTTTATTCATAACAGCACTCCTATTTCATCGATAAGCGTCAGGATCAAGTGCATAGAAAGTCTCGATCGTCAATAGATCTGAGAAAAGGCGCATGAAAATCAGCCCATTCCTTTTCACGCGAAGTGCTATTTTCGCCGCCGTCTCTTCCACATCGTTCACAACAATTATGGCGCTGTCGACGCCCCAACCAAAAATCATAGATTCGCACTTGCATGTCTGGGCAAATTTGGAAGAGGCTGCAACACGATTTCCGTACGTTCAAGATCCTCCGGAGACTTTGAAAGAACGAGCATCGGCATCTTGTCTCCTCCGCGAAATGGAGGCTGCTGGAGTTGACGGGGCGCTCATTGTGCAACCAATCAATCATAAATTTGATCACTCGTATGTAACTCATGCCATTCAAAAGTATCCGAATCGATTCAAAGGAATGATGCTATTCGATCCGAGTATGAAAGAGTCCGACGCAATGGCGCAGCTGCAAGATCTCAGAGACAAAGGCTTTGTCGGTGTTCGGTTCAACCCATATCTCTGGCCAAAGTTAAAGGAAAACAAGTGGGCGCCCATGTCTCAAGGCGTGGGTCTTGATTTTATAAACGATGCGGCGAATTGAACATGCCCGTTGGAATCATGTGTTTTCAAGGATTAAATCTTCACTACGACGATATCCTTGTTTTGTTGAAAGAATCGCCCGATACCACTCTTGTCCTGGACCATTTTGGATTCACCGCTATCGATAGTGACGACTCATTCGAGCAACTTTTGAGTCTGGCAAAGTATCCAAACGTATACGTGAAAATATCGGCGTTATTCCGTTTGGGCGAAGCTTCGCCTTTTCGCAAGTGAAAACGAGACGGTTTATCCCACTGCTCAATGCTTTTGGTGCCGACCGTCTCATGTACGGCTCTGACTTTCCTTTTGTTTTAGAGCAACCGAATGGTTATGGCGTAGTTCAGCTTGTTTCGTCATGGATGGAAAACGAGAGTGAAAGACGAGCGATCATGGGTGGGACAGTGGAACGGATATTTGGTGCGTGGGGAGTATAAGCCGTTCAATCGTCCTTTCGCAAGACAGAAGGGCATCACAATAATTCTAGAATAAATTTAGTTCTATTGATTGTCTTGTCTACACCATACAATGCATCAATCATCCTGCCAAGCAATTGATTGCATTCGCTGAATAAATCTCCTTCGTTCGCCTTCTCACTTGGCATATCGAGCACGTTTCTTTGCTCGTTCGTCTGGAGTGTTTACCTCTCGAAGAGTTTGACTAGCTTTCTTCCGCGCTGTGATGTTCAGGACTTCGTACCAAGAATCTTCCGTCCCATTTTCAAGCTTCAGAAAACGGCCACCACGTTGATGAACCAAATCAACAAGTTCCTGACTGATTTTGTTTTTTCATTCTTGTCTGCATCTCTATATCGATCTTGAAGGCTCTCTTTCAAGTCCAGATACGTTTTGTTTCCGGGATGATGATTGGTTCTTCCTCCTCTGCGTGATGGGATTAGTGATGTGACTCAAACCGCATGTCAGCACGAACAATTGCGCGGCTTACCTGCCAAACAAAACATCATTGCTATTTACTTCAACAAACACCTTCTGCGCTGGCTCGTGAACTTTCCGCTGACGCTTACGCTTGGGCTTGTCATCGACAACATTTTGCTGCCGGATCATCTCTTGTTCGCGGGGTTGCATAGAAGCGAGAGCCATGGCAGCCTCAGCGGCAGAGTGGTCGCCCCATTATAAAGCGGCGGCCTAGGCAAGACAGTATTGGGAACAATCACTCTGTTGTCGAGTGGTTGCCAACCTGGACGAAGTTGCATTTGTCCCCTGAGCATAGGTGACATCATACTGTTGCCCGGTATCTGACGTACTTGTGAATCCCAAGCGTTGTTTGGACTTGACTGAGAACTGAGCAACGCCGCTCGAAAGCGGTGCTCCATCTCGAGTGAAATGCCCCGTGGAAGAAAGTCTTGTGTGTTGTAGAAGACGGAAGCTTGCGGTGAGATACCGCCAATTGTCTTTGACGACTCGAGCGCTTTCAAAAGTCATTAGAAAAGTCGGTCGACTTTAACATGCTTCCCATGAAGGCAACACTAGCGTTTCTAGCTGCAATGTCGGCGTTATTGGATGGATCATTCTGACCCGAGTTAGCCCAACTCATAGTTTTCATAAAGTTCATGAAGGGAGATGATGATTCGCCGCTTTCATCCGTCTGCCTCGCGTCGAACGTTTTCAAGAACTTCAGAAACTCGCTTTCTCCGCCGACGCTTTCTTGCAAAAGTTGGTGAAATCCGTGGAACTGTTGTTTGCACCCATCGATCGCATACCAAATGAACTTAGCATGAATCGACGAAACAGTTCCTTGTCCTCCATGTCAAACCCTGCCATTGGTGAAGGGAGAGCAGCCGATGCATCTCCTGCAGTTGCGGGGCGCCTTTTATTCCATCATCCTTACGAATCGTTTTGACAAATGTGGTAAACAAATCCTTTTCCTTTTCATTCATTTTGGGGCATCTTTTGCCTGCTTCATAAAGTCTCTCACAAATTGAGCATCTCCGCCTCCTTTCTTCGGCTCTATTGAAGCCGGCTTGGCAAAAGGCCGCCCCGGTATCGTTTAAAGCTGCCGTTGCAAACTTTGTAGCCGAAGGTCCTGTGACGTTAAATGCTTTCCCGGCTTCGTTCGGCTGTGTCGTCATGGCTGCAAGATTGGCTTCGGTTTCGCGCTCTGTGCCTATGGATCTCTGCATCAAACTGGGAAGATCGACTTGTGCGAAAATCTGACTCGTAACTGTCTGCGAATCCTGAGATCCGGAAGAGTGCAACCGAATCAATTGCTGCAAATGAGTTGCGTCCGTGCTCCGTGACAGTGTGTCGCGCAACATCGCCGTAGTTGGATCGTTACTTTCAAAGAGTCTGCGGTAGAAAGCCGCTTCTTCGACTACATCTTCGGCCGACACCTTTCTATCGTCATCGGAGGACATTTGCTGTTGGTTTGGTGCCATTGGCTCTGCTGATCAAAGAGAAAGGTTCTTCAAGGGCTTGTCTTTCGCGTTTAATTGACGCAGCTGTTGTTGTTTGGTTTTGGAGACGTGCTCTCGAAAAGCCTGCTGTACGTTTGGATTTGGACCACGTTTGCGTTCCATCACTCCCCTATTCAAATTACTGTGGAGAATTCAGTGCTCTGTGCGGCGAAGTAGACGCCTCACGCACATGATGACCTAGACAGCCTGACCGTTGTACGTGAGGAGCCAAGAACCAAGTGTGGTGGAGAGTTTTTTCTTTTTCGAACATCGATCTTTTTTTCAAAACCTTGCGCTCGTCACATGAATTGTGGAGCGCTCGGATTGCAGAAAACGTTCGATCGTCTCCGTCTATTCTTCCCAATCATCGATACAACAAGAAAGTGCGGATGACGAGCGAAACCGAGCCGACTGAAGCTTCAAAACCCCACGGCCGCGCCAAGTCGGGCCGAGCCGCTCGTCAGCGACGACGAAAAGCTCGCGAGATACTGCAAGCAGAAGAGGCCTTGCGCGAAGGACGAGATCTAAGCTCTTCCGTTGTGGGAGCGGCTGTGATTCCCAGTGATAGGAGTGAAGTTTGGCCTGCTGTGCTTGATTGCAGAATCAAATTTCACTGGAGCGAAGATGACGAGATAGCACTTGTCGGCCAACTGGGGTATCTTCCCGGAAACGCAATCAGCGTATGTGCGCGAGCAAGTCAGCTTATTTGTTTGAACGATCTAGTCGGTTCTGAGCCCGTTGTATTGAAACTATACCCCATTGCTGTCCGAGAGGAATGTAGCGGCACGGGGTTGGAGGGCGACGCAAAGCTAGGAAGCGGACGAGGCAGACAAAGGACATTGCGGAAAATTCAGATGCTTTTTCAGACAAGCACCTGATCGAGCCTTTTCCTACAATGTATTGGGTAACGAACCCTAAACTTCGAATTCTGATATCCAAGTTGGAGCTCGAGTCGTTTGGTGTAAAAATCAAAGAAAAGTTAGAGTCGGGTCCAGAAAGCATGGAATCGATGAAGCGTGCTCATAAGGCTTATGGAAAAGCGCGAAAGGAGCTTTGAATGATTCGGATAATGCACTTATTGCGGAAAGAAAGTGGGACTCTGCGTTTTCGGAGGACAGGGTGTTGCAGGCCTCAAGAACTATTCTGCCATCAAATGTTTACACGCACATGCCGCGCACTTTTGAGTGGCGAGAACGGCGCAAGTGAAAACGTCGTAGGTCGCTGGGTAATGGAAGAAGTCGAAAACAGACTTTGCGACCATGCCATTGCGGCACAGAGTGGATAAAGTGTTGCTGGATTTGCTTCTTTGTATTTCAAGGAAAGGACCCATACATGCATAATATCAGCAGCTATTACATTTACTTAAACCGTGTTGTGTTGTAAGTTCAAGGGAGTAGAACTACTTGCTGCGGGTTAACTTTTGGTGTCGTGAATTACGCTTCAAAGTCAACAGAGGAGCACACCAGCAACGTCCTGCTCCAACATTGATGGGAGAAATTTATACGATTACATCCCAGAGACCCTATCGATTTAGGTCGTTTACTCAGTTCCACTATTTGACTCAAAAGCCTATGACCTATGAAACTATTTCACTCTCAACTCTCAACTAATAATAAGGTTACTTCATTCTGCACCTCAGACTGACTCTTGAATGCGTCGCACGACTGCCCGCCGCCACTATACGTACTCTGCTAGTATTCGGGGTGTCGTAACGGTAAAACTTGTCGAAAGCACTCATTCTTCAAAACATGACTCTTCTCCGTTGGACGGATAAATAGGAACAATTATCTTCCGTTGGGCGGAACAGTCTCGCTTGTTACGATAACGAAATGCTGAGTTATCGCAACGTGCAAGGCCAAACAAGTGAGCAGGACTGGCCTTTCCTCATCATCTCTATTACAATCAATTTCGTTGAATTGAATATAACTTTGCAATCTACTTAATGATAAAAGATAATGGATCGATTTCTTGTCTACAGCTACGGCTACGACTTCTGGAACAACGCGACAAACCAAAGTGACACCGACTTTGACTCGAATTTGCATGCGCCCGAAGATGTTTCGGTTGACGCAGTTGTCACCAGTTTGTACTTCAACTCGGTTGTGTTCGTCTTTCTCATGACATTTTATGAGTGCCTACGTCGTGCCTTGCCAACGGTTTATTCATCCCAGAAGAAATTAGATCATATTATGCATCCTCAACGCACAGATGAAATGGACGACTATCACCTTCATGAAAAGGATAAGCTGCCCGATGATAAATACGTTCCACCAAGGGAGGGAATGTCCCAGACCGAGCCAACGAAAAGTCTCGATAGCTTCGAATCATCTGGTACGTCATCGCTTTCTTCCTTGCCTGATGACATGCCCTTGATTGGGTGGCGCCAGTGTTTGGCGTGCCCTGGTCCAAGGTTCGTAAAACGGCAGGTCTAGATGGTTACTTCTTTCTACGGTATATCCGAATGAATATTCGAATAACGGCAGTGTCGACGTTTTGGTTTTCTTGGTGTTGGTTCCTATTTACGCGACGGGGAACGGCAACGAGATGTACCCCGCACAAGGGTGGTACCGCATTTCGGCTTCAAATTTACCTGCGACGGGCTGGCGCATGTGGATACCATGTCTATTTGCGTACTTGTTTTCTGGATTTATATGCTTTGTCATCAAGCAGGAATACAGGCATTTTCTAGAACTGCGGCAGGATTTTTTGGCCCGAGGGTGGACCACGTACTACCTCAACAGCATTACTCTTTGATGATTGAGGACATTCCTTATGAGCTTCGAAGTGACCGGGCTCTAAAAGAATATTTTGAAAGCTTGTTTCCCGGAAAGTTCACTCAGCCAATGTTATCTTGAACACTCCGGATTTGCAAGAAGTATCAGATCGTTGCACAAGGGTTTGTCGACGGTTGGAAAAGAGTATCGCTTATCTCCACGCCTACGGAGAGAGACCTACTCATATTGTCGGTAGGGGCGCTTGACGGTGTTAGGTGTTGACTTACAGCCGCTTGACTGTCGACAGTGCTGGAATCCGGACGATGAGCCGCTAGTATTAGCAGACGATCATCTCGCACCGCGCCCACAGAGAGGTGAACGTGTCGATTCAATTTCCTACTATACACAAGACCTTGCAGCTCAAAGCCGCCTCCTGTTCCGGATGCAGCGACATAAGTCACAAGTTGCTACGTCTGGAAACTTGTCAATTCGAGCAGATAACTGGTTTGACCAGGTCGTAATGGAGATCTCTGAGGTGGCGACCCGTATAATGGACGATTCCGTCATCGACAATGATCTAATATCACCAAGTAGCTCAACTGGACGTCTCCCGGGTCGACGTCACAATGCCGAAGCGATGACATCCCAGTACGGCTCTATCAGTTCTGTTGCTGTTTCGGAGCGGCTATTTCGTGTACATACAACTGAAGCCGAGTTGAACGCCTCTGCTTCAAGGCTAATCCAAAACGATCACCATCTTGTAAGTTCGTTTGCTCGTTGTATCTCCTTTGATTTGTACCACATTCTCACGGCTGGGCTGACATTTATCGCAGGGTGGAAAAGAATCCATTGACAATTTCCAGGCGCCTTTGCGGGTGAACAAAATGCTTCGAGAATACGCCGGTGGGCTGGACGACTTGGACTAGATTTCGTGGTCGCTATATTCAAGCTGCTCAACAAACAAATTGATGTTGCATTCGAAGGCGTATTAGGGGCCACTATGTCGTCGACGGGTTTTGTCACTTTTCTTGATCTTGCGTCGACAACCTGTGCTGCCAGTGCAATACTTTCAGCTAAGGCGAGCGTTCTCAACGTTTCGGTCGCCCCCGAGCCAAGAGAAATAATCTGGGCCAACGGTCACGTATCAAGGGTACACGTGAGAGGCGCGAGCAAATTGTTGAGTTCATTTTAGCCCTTGGTATCATCTTGTGGAGTTTTCCGCTGGCCTTTATCCAAGTATTCGCTAAAGCTAAGAACTTGGCCGAACTTCTCCAGATGGAATGGATTCTAGAATACGAAGACGGGGCGCTATTTCGACTTATCAATGGGTATTTACCGGTAGTTGCACTGCTTTGCCTCATTTTGATCCTTCCCGTGATTTTCGAGTACATTGCAGTCAAGGTTGAGAACCGCAAGACTTTCACCGACGTCCAATCATCGATGCTTTGTCGCTATTTCAATTACCAGTTGGCGAACATTTACATCACTGTAACTGCCGGTTCCCTGTTGAAGAGCTTGTCGATTATCATCGAACACCCCAAAACCTACTACCTTTGCTCGGGGAATCCTTCCTACGATGGTGGGTTACTTTGTCGCCCTACTCGTTACAAAAATCATGGCAGGGTTACCAATGGTGTTCTTACGCTTTGGGGCATTATCAAGGATGCTGGTTTTGAAGCTGCTGTCATACGAACCAGCAATGTCACAGAGAGAGCTTGATGCAGTATATCGTCTTGAAAATGTGCAATATGGCTGGGAGTTTCCGACCCAGCTGCTCGTTGTGGTTATCGTGTTCACCTACGCCATCATCTGCCCTGTCATTCTTCCCTTTGGGTTGATTTACTTTTGGGGCGTTGACGGTGTACAAAAGCAAATTTTGTATGTTTACAGCCCTGTGTACGAAAGTGGTGGAGCGATGTTCCTTTGGCTGTCCAGCGGACGATTTTCGGACTCGTGTGCGGTCAGATGACAGTACTTGGGTACCTCTTTACAAGAGCGTGCTACTACCAAATGATATTCCTTTGGCCGCTTCCCTTCATGACATTAGTTCTGATGCGCTATTTCCAGAGAACCTACGTAGAGCCTGCTGGCAAGTTGAGTTTAGAGCGCGCCCGGGAATATGATCGGCTAACAAGCATTCTTGCCGGAGGTCCGGGTAGCACTAGATCTAGTGCAGTAAGCCACGACGCCGGCGTTGCTTTACGAGAATGCGAATTCGACAAGAATGCTTATCGTCAGCCTGTTCTAACGGAGCTTGCAACGGAGCCGCTCACATACAGACGAGGAATTGACGATGACGAAACCGTTGAGGTCCGGCGAAGACTGAGAGATATTAATCGATTCGCGTCGCAAACCAGTGATTCCGAAAGCGAAGCTGCACCAAGAATTTCATAGTAGAGGAAATTAAAACTCTCATTATAATATTAGGTAAAAACACATTCCGACATGACAACTACGTTTACTTCAATCGATTGTAGTTCTTCTTTCAACAGTGATTTCATTTTCCTCTGCTCACCACATGCATACCAATATTCGTTTTAATCAACTAAAAGCAACGTCTAAATAAAGAGAAACGAGTGATTCTCTAACGAAATTCGATGCAATTGTCGGCTAACAAACAACGCAGCATCCGCCGTCTCCGGAATTGCCTGATGATGTGTGGTATTGGTTCTGTTCCACCGCACCTTCTTCGCTCACGAGGAATCCATCTTTTCTTCCGCTGCCATAATGTTGGAGATGACGCGACTGCATGCTTCGCTGGTGTTTTCGGCGGTGCCGACCGCCTTGAGCGTCTTGCTCAAGCTGCTGAGCTCGACCTCGAGCAGCTGAAGTTGTGTAACTCCATTTTCTTCCGTCATTCTCGCTTTCGTACTACTGTGACTGAAGCTTTTCCCTTGCTGTTAAGCCTGTATTGAAGGTATTGCGATCGCAACAAGTAGACAATCTTAGAAGCAAATAATTACGACGGATGCGTTGTAAAAACAGCGACCTTTGGTTTCAGCGGTTGAGGCCATCTATCGCCACCCTTAGTGAAAATGATGTGAGGATAAAAGGATCTCTAGAGTCTAGAGTCAGTCTAGTCTACAGGTAGACTAGTCTATATATAGAGCCAAATAGACATGGGAGTTGACCGGAAGCTACAAGCTGTTTAATGATAATGCGGCTTTACTGATAGAGTTTATAGCAACACTAATTGAGTAAGTATTGCAGAAAGGCAGCATCCTCGTAACCTGCGAAGAATTCAAGCGCCGTTTTGCACGAGCCTATAACTCGCGGGGAGCATGTACATTTCTCCTTCGAGCTTTGTATTTTGGACTTTTACCAATGATAAAGATGCGACAAGGCGGAACACCTGCGTCGCGATACGCTTGTTCGTCTGCCGTGCTGTTGCCGATACCTCCCCACAGAAAACAGGCCGGATCTTTGAATCCAATATCGTAGAAAGGTGTCAAAAGACAAGATTCAAGGATTTGTACTTGTAAGTGTTTGCTGTCCCGCCAATATCCATTTTCAAAACTCCTGCTAGCGTACCCCTAAAACCAATGAGAGCTCCCTCGGGCAAGTAGTGATCGTCTTGCCGCACTTGAGCAAGAAATTTGCGGGTTGAATCGGCCATGGCTATGGGTCTAGCAGTCAAGTAGAGAAGTCGTAGTCGACATGGTGCTCGTTCCACTAGTTGACACAAGAATTGACAAACTCCGCGGTGGCAAACTGTATAATCTTGCAGATACACAGTAGCCAAAAAACGCTGGAAATGTGGAGGATGTAATAGTCCCATCTACATCCACGACACATATCTTCTCTCGATAGTCCCAGAGGAAAATGCTGGTTGGGGCAATGCTAATCAGTCGCTGGTTTTGGTCGGTCAATAAGAAGCGAGCCGAGTTCTTTCCTGGTCTTAGACATTGAGCAAGGAGCTGCAAAGAATCTTTGGAGTGAGCAGCTGGATCCTGTATACAGGATGACTTCTTCTCTTTGTGATTGAACTGCTCTTGAATTTTTCCAAGCCGCACTGCAAAGCGGAGGTAGGATCCAGTGAGCGGCACTACCACCAAACTAAGCAAAAGACCCAATTTATCGACATCTTTGCGGCCGACCGTCCCACCAAACCAACAGATCACATCCGAACATGAAGTCTGTGAGTCATTTCCGCAGATTAAAATCAGATCATTCGAACATCCCGTGGAAAAGCTATGCTCCACTTGACGCATTCTGTTTGCGACAGTCTGCTTCGTCTTGCTTGCTCGTATGGTATGATATGATAGTCCCGATGGATGGATGTTCGTTCGAATTCGGCTAGAGAAGCGATCAAGAAAAACAACAGAAAAGATTCATGATCAACGATGGCGGCGCTGTTGTATTGCAAGATAATGAATATTGCTGCTTTTGTTACAATGGTGTGAGGAAAAAACGAAAGGAGGGATCGAGGAGGAGATGGATCATCAAAAGCCAACCACGCACCACGCCTCACAAACAACCGGTATCCGCTATTTAAGGTATTGATACCGGTGCGTACATTTTACCTAAGCATTGTACACCGCACTCGGATCAGTATTGTACAAAGTGTGAAACGCAGCAAAGCGGCACTCTGCTTCCATTTCTCCGAGAACGGCCCCAGCAACAGGCAACAGCAGAAGTCTCTGATGCTAGAGCCCATCATCACTACTATTCATTCTACTTTTTTTCGTCAAGCATTGCTGATTCCGTCGATAAGCATACTTGACAACCGAACCTTATTTAAGTGGCAGTTTTCAATAGCAGCATGGTGACTTGGGAAGCAATACGATACATACAGTTCCACAGCGTGCTCCAGCGCCAACGACCACCTTTGGCTCGCCTGCTCCCTCAACTGGTTTTGGGGCGCCCAGTCCGGCTCCGTCTGGTTTATTTGGGAGTTCGGCTCCCGGTACCTCGTTTGGAGCAACGCCTTCTTCGACTGGTCTTTTGGGTCTGCGCCGTCTTCAGGAAGTCTCTTTGGGCCCGCACCGGCTTCCGGAACGTTCGGTGCCCCAGCTCCGTCGGGCGGGTTGTTTGGGTCCTCCTCAGCTCCTGCTCCGACGGGTGGATTGTTTGGATCATCTTCAGCTCCCTCAACTGGATTGTTTGGGTCTGCCCCGGCTCCTTCAACTGGATTGTTTGGTAATAGCAATTCTGCTTTCGCCTTTTCGAGTAATGCACCATCGTCTGGCTTGTTCGGTGCTCCTGCCCCGTCCGGATTCGGTCAGCAGCAGCAGCAACAAGATCAGCGTCACCAAGTTCCCGAGCAAGCAGCACGGCAAGCTATGTTGGATGCATCTGCTCGTCAGGAAGAGTACCGAGTACAAACAGCTCTTGAAAAACTAAACAGTGCCTACCAAGGAACAGAAACTGCAACTGATACAAAATCGGCTCATTTCTCTGTCACTCTTTACAATTCGGCTTCCACCGAGATTCGGCAGCAACAGCAGTTGCAGGGTTTTGGTGTGGATGGAAAGGTACTGCCATTTGCACCGCCACGTCCGCTGCAAATTTCCGAGTCGGATTGGACGCGAGCTGTCGTACGCAATCCGGATTATGAGAATTACATGACAGTTTCATTGGTCGGTGCCCGGGCACTTCAAGCAAGAGGACAGGGTCAGCAAGAACAAGCAAATAAGTGCATTCAACAATTGAATGAAATTCACGAAGCTGTCAATGTCATTCGCGGTCGTAATCAAGATGCGAACGCGCGGCTTGTCCAAACCGATCGTGAACAAGCGCGTCTTCGGAAGCGAATGCTAGCAGTCATGCGAAAAGTGGAAATCTTGCGTTGCTTTAGTTTACCATTGCAGCAAAATGAATTAGAAGCCATGCGAAAGCTTGCGGAGCTGGAGAAGCAAGTCGATCACGGTATTCAACCGACTCTGCAACAAGTCGCGGAGAAAGTCCGCGCCAATGCTCCCACGGTTCCACCGGTTGTGGCTTTACCCAATGATTTGGAACGATTGAAAGATGTGTTGACGCAACATCGGGAAAAGTTGAGTCAACTGACGGAAGTCGTGCAGCAAGACAAGGGAGATTTGGAGTTGATCCAGAAACAAGTCCAGGTCAAGGTTCCTTATTGAAATTAATTAGTAATGATGCCGTTATCTAATATATGATAGTTCTGTGATTTAAATTCAGCAGTTTGATCAAAAGATTTCGTACTTTTAATTCAAATTAAACCTTCGAGTGCTTATGCCGTTGATAACGGAACTGCTGCGCATCGGAGCATGCTTAGCATGAACATCACTAGTTGTTTTTGCTCTGCAATTCTGGATTTCGATGTAATAGACTCTGTACCAACGAAAACAATCCCCTGGCAACGTGCACTGCAATTGTGACGAGGCCCGCTGTGAAGACGGCCGCCGTTGCAACAGTAGGAATTGTGATACCAGCTGCTAGAATATTCAAGCTAGAAAGCGTCAAAGGTGCCAGGACGGCTCCTAGCGCACTGCCCACAACTGTGGCGACTTTTCTATTTCTTTGGGAGCTGTCAACTGAAGAAAGGGAACGAAGGTCCGAGATCTTTTGGAGGCACCTTTGTGGAACTCACCGCAGATTTTGTTGGAGGAACAACAGGAACTTCCAGGCGCATGATAGGAGATGGAACAGGAAGTGTAGCGACTGGAACATGAGGTTTCGAAGAAGACTGCGCCTGCAAGTTAACTGGAGAACTCCAATGAACTGCAAATGGCATATCGATGTGAGGCAATTCGTCTCTTGCTACGCCAAAGACAAAGCCCATAGCCCCACCGACAACCAGCATCAGAGACATCGTGAGAATCATGGAGAGTGCTATTACGTGGTGGCGACGTGTGCTTGAAAGCACCGGGTCGCTTGGTCTCGTGTGTCAGCGGCGAGCTGTCTATAGGAGATCCTTGTCCAAAGAGCTTGCACTTGGGCCCTTCGAAGAGTGATAGCAAGGTCATGGTGCGATCGCGCGTTCTGGCTCGTATGAAATGGTCATGTGGAAGATGCTGTAAGGTGAACATACCCGCAATGCAAGTCTTGTACGCTTGAAAGATCTCAGCCCATGTAATGATTGCCTCGTCGTTTTCGTCATATGTTGGATCGTCTGGAAAACTAGTTTTTCGAGTCAATAGTTTGAGAACCATCATCAGCTGACGATCCGCCAGAATATGCTCTGTCAAAGGCGTCCTTTCCTCGAAAATATCGACCACTTTTTTCAAGGCGGAGAAAGATATTTCTCTAGTTAGAAGAGTTGATTCTGCCACAGACCAGGACAATGACGCCTTTTGTCCGAAGATTTACTCTTCGTGGTTATTCCAGCAAGTGCTTCTATCCTTTCAATGCATGGACGAAGGTAGTCTAGAGTAGCCATATCCTCTGCTTCCTGCTGACGAATCATGGACTCATAGCGCAATAGAAACGACAAGGCCTCCCTGTTTTCACTTCCCCACGAAGTTGACGAACGAGAGCCTCGTGTCCATCTAGAATGGGAGCGTCTTCGTCATCTTCAGTGTAGCTGGGGACGAGGCAAGGCTCGGGGCGTGTATCAATATTCATGGTGGTATTATTGTGGTTAGTAACAGGTAACAGGATATATTATCTGTTGCCTCGGTCTGGAGAGAAATCAATCGCGAGGAAAAAGTCGAAGAGGTGCTTTTTCTTTGTTGCGCCATGCTACGCATTCGACCGTGACGATAACATGTAGATTTCAGTTTCACCAACGGAAAGAGCTTATTCTTTTATTAGAGCACAGGTACAACGTTGATTCAAAAGTTAGGTACGTACAGTACCATGTAGAATGAATCCTACAGCCGTTTTTCGGTGTCCCATTCTGCACTCTCTAGCTACATTCTAGAGAGGGCTTAGAAAACAATGAACCTCCGTTTTAATGGCGTCCTTGTAAACTTGGGCTCACAAAGTCACGCTTTTCGACTTCCGACTTGGTCACCGCGCAGTACCAAATTGTGAGATCAACGAACCACTCTAGTTGTTCGGTGATCTCGTCCTTTGTAGCACGGGCTCAGAAAGTCGCGCTTTGGCCGACTTCCGATCTGATCACAGCGTAGTCCCAATTGTGTGATCAACGAACAACTAGAGCCGCCCGTTATAAATCACATCCTGCGCCTCGGTAATTGCGCTTTTCCCACCGCGCAGTACATTTCGTCGCAACGGTTCTAAAACACTTTGTACAGAAAGTCTGTAGTCTGTACCTGCGAAATTTGCACGAAGAAAATTTTCCGTAGCGAAACACCATCTACAGAAAGCCTGTACGAGCGAGTTCAGCACCTAGAAAATTTCTAAGTGACAGTCACGTACAGAAAGTCTGTGAGTGCGAAATAAGCACGAAGAAAATTTCGCCATGAAAACCACGTCCTGCCGCGTCTTTCTTTCAGCTTTCAGCGTCTTTCGTCAAAGAAGGCGACAAAGGAAAACGCAAGCTGGCACACAACTTTTCAGATAAAACGTTTGAGTTTCTATTTCCATTCTCGCGATGAAGCAAAGAATAATTACTCCGTCAATCTCTCCGGGAAGAAGGATACGACAACTTACGCGCCCATTCCTCGCGGCATCTTCGCTTGTTTGTTCTACGTCGTTTTATGCACCTCGTCACCTAACGTCCGTGTCGTCCACTGAAATTGACAAGTTCAGTGAGATGGATCACGATTGGTGGGATCCGAAAAGAACGTTCTCATTCCCATGAATACCATTCGAATCAAATACATTCGAGACATGGTCAAGCAACATTTCGCAAAGAAACACACGAATGCAAATGCTCTTCCGCTGGAAGGGTTCTCCGCTCTAGATATTGGTTGCGGCGGAGGTTTACTCAGCGAGTCTCTGGCTCGATTTGGAGCAACGGTGACCGGGTTGGACCCTAGTGCGAGGCTTGTGGAGGCAGCAAAACAGCATGCTGCACTCCATGTGCGGACCCGAGACATTGACTACCATGGTGGAAAGACAGTCGAGGACTTTGCGGAAGAGCAGCCATCCAAAAGATTCGACATTGTCTGTATATTAGAAGTCTTGGAACATTCCACTGATGCTGCATCGTTGCTGCGAGCATCTTCTGCTCTTGTGAAAGACGATGGATTATTGTTTCTTTCTACAATCAATCGAACCATCAAAAGCCATATTGCTACGATTATTGGGGCCGAGTATATCATGGGATACATTCCTGTCGGAACGCATAATTGGCATGAGTATCGTTCTCCAGACGAAGTCAAGCATTTGATAGATCAGGTTGGTGTCGAGGAATTCGATGTTGCCGGGATGGTATTGACGAAGCCACCTTTCTTCGGAGATTGGTCGTGGAAGCTAGATCCTAGCGATACTGATATCAACTGGATTGGGACCTATCGGAAACGCGCAAGCTCTACTTAATGAAAAAAGTACAGGGGAACCATAGCGTAACCTTTTTTATGTTCCATAATCAAACGAATGCATTTAACGACGCACCCATTGTGGTGACTTTCTGGCCTTCTTGTGTCCTACCTTCTTTCGTTCCACGCGGCGGGCATCCCGTTCCAGTAATCCTAGTCGTTTCAGTGGCGGCCGGAACGAATCTGGGTTGTAGCTGTTGAGTGCATGCGCCAAGCCGTGTCGCACGGCTCCAGCCTGGCCCGTTAGGCCACCTCCTGCACCATGACTTGCACATCAAAGTCGCCACAAGTTTCCGTCGCCACGAGAGGTTGTAAAATCAATTCTCGATCTGACATGCGAGGAAAGTAGTCGACGAAAGATTTTTTGTTGACCGTCACTTCACCAAAACCTGGCTGAATCCACACTCGTGCTGACGCTTTCTTCCGTCCGCCTCGTCCGTAGGCTCTCCCACGTTCATCAATCTCTGACTTCCACACGGGAGGCAGGCTATTTTCGATCCATTTTGCACGTTGAGCTTGATCTTCAGCCTCTCTACGACGCAATTCTTCAATCAGGTAATCGGTTTCGCTGAGTGTTTTTTCTCCTCGTCGCTTTCGTATCCGCCGATACCAACATCTTCGCCAGTTTCCGTTTCGTAATCATCATCGTCCCACATACTGTCGGCGTCATCTTGGTAATCGCCTGGAAAGAGCATGACGCTATTGGGGCGCTGACCGCGATCTTCATTCGGGATATTCAACTGGTTACTTCGGCGAAAGCGGAACAGAGCTGATGTTTCCAACGACTCGGACGAGAACTGTCGGTGGGTTCCGGAGGTCAGGACGCTGCAAGCATTGACATGACTGCCTAGGCGCCTCGCGCAGAAAACGACATGTCGAATCAACGAGTTCTGAAACATTGTTTAAATCGACTGTTGTAGCTATGTGCTCTGCTTGAAATGAACGTTATTCGACACAACGAACCGCTTTCTCGCCTCCAAATGAAATGAAGGCATTCAGCCAACTCGAGGCCGAAAGGAGCACCATGAAAACCGCAGCACGTACAACGAACGTACGGGAACTCATTATCTTATAGTATCAGTTCGACAGTCGTGACTATTCGTGATTCCGGATTCCCCTCTTCACAGTCCAAAATCCCGAACCTTCTCCTTTTGCGTTTTGTGAAGGCAGATCTCGAACCAACGATCGTGAATCATGAAGTTTCAGGTTCTGTTCATAAAAGAAATCATACGAATAAGAACATCATGAAGACCTGTAATCCACCATGTTAACATCTGGCCTCATTTCATTAAACGTGCACGAGGCCCTTGCCTTCGATGGAACCGAAATCTGCCTCCATCCCGATATTTTCAACACGCCAGGTTCAAACGCAAACGGAGATCAACATGGATCTGCTTTGCACACTCTCTCAATGGGAAGCGCTTCCAAGAGTTCCGCGAATAACGCTTCTCATGACGACTCTACCGTACATGTATCTTCTTACAAAAGCTGGAGGTAGGAGATATGATAGAAATTAGAGTTTGGGATGCTAATCCATCACACAACAACAAAGTTGGATCTTCTGCTTTGAACACCACAGCCATAACTTCATCCAGAATGATTTCGAATGCTTCTAGCATTATTCGGCGAAATCCTGCTTCATCTGGTGCTGCTGCAAGTGTACCTCAAAGTGTTTCGCAGACGGACACTAGCGTTGCTTCAGGCTCAATGGAAAACAAGCAATCGCCGTCGAGAGACACTCCAGAACTGGTGGGCATTGAGGAGGTCGACCCCAGTGTAGATCAGGTCTCTGAGGCAAAGACAAGTCTTCTGCGTCGGTACTCAATTCCTTGCAATACTCGGAGAACTTGGAAGAAGAATTAGATAGCGTAGGAACCAAGACGACGAGAGAACAAGGAAATAATTTGGAGACATTATCGGCGACCTCTTCACGGGATGCAACACGCGGGGATGCTCCTTCTTCTCAAACAAATTCACCGAAAACCTCCAAAGGCATTATTACTTCGTTAACTGGAACTGATGCAGTGACTCAGACGCCCCTCCCCTGCCAAGACTGTCATAACATCGCTCAATCCGCCGCCAGTGGGAAGAATGCCTCCCGTCTTTCCGAGAACCCGCACATCCGCTACAGAAGGATCTCGTAGCACAAAGCCACTCGCTGGTAGTAGTGGTAGTATTGGAACACCTTCTACCAAGCCAAGTCGAAGCATTCTAAAGTCCCACCATAAACGAGAAATCTCAGACATGACGGTTGAAACAGCCCTCGGTACTTTACCGTCTAGCCAAACGGGCTGGTTAGGGCAATTGCCAATGCCTGGGAATTCTGGGACGGGAAGTGAAGATCTTGATGATGACTTTGATGTGGAAGACGATATGTGGACGCAGTTATCGAGCACTCATACCTTACGAATGTCATTCGTGATGAAAGTTACTGAGAAATCCTCACTTCGCTCAAAGGCTCCGCACGTACCCAAGTTTCTATACTACGTCGGGTAGCCGATCTGTATGAGTTATCAAGCTACGATATGGTTACAATTAGTAAAATTAATGAACATGACAAAGGTTTGGTTTTGGAGACGGTTTCGGCGGATTTCGTGGTGGTGACTATAAAGGATCAGTTCATTTCACGAGGAGACATGCACGTGTTTCAAGAGACTTTGATTGGGAGTTGGATTTACGAAGGACAGCGTCTTCTCGAACCATCCAGAGGATTCCAAGCTTACGTACAAGAGATTAGACACGGCGACAAGCTGGCACGCTCCGGGATTGTGACGGACGCTACAACTATCACCTTCCGATCTCGGTCTGCCCGCATAATGTGGCTAGTGCAAATGTCGAGTGAAATGTGGGAATACTCCTCTCCTTTCGAAAGCAATCGCCCTTCAAGCCGCTGTGAAATCTATTTTGATAGGCTGATTGATATACTTCACCAACTATTCGCGAAGTGGAAGGAACTGGACACGACTCACTCGGTAACTGTGGTCTTCTTCAGCAGAACGCTTCTGGGAGATTCTGGTAATCCGTATACAAGTGAGACAGAGTCAGAAAATGGCGCTCAACGGGATGTTTATGGTAGGCAATATGAAGATCACTTTAGATTAGTGATCGAACACGAGAATCCGTCAGACTGGGAGACGTTCATAGTTAGTATTAAAGAAGCTTTCGTTCGATATCCAATCGAGGTTCAGTGGAACCTGAAGTCGGGGCCCCTCTCGAGACGCCCATCTTCGGCAAGCCAAGGAAACATTCTTGAGGCAATCAATGTCACACTTAACCTTCTTCAGTATCACTACCTTGATCGCGACCTTCATCGAACCGGAAACAGTATTGTTGTGATATCAGCGGGTAATGGTGTATTTGAAGTAGACAAGGGACTGGCTGGGATTTCTTACCAGCGTATGATGGATAATGGAATAGGTTCCGACATGCTCTCCTGGCTCTGCCCCTCTTCATACGGCTCCATTTTTCTTTATGTCAACCTTTACCAGGAGGTCGAAGGTGTTGATGAATCAGAAACGTCTTACGAGGTACCACATTGGATGAACCTTTCGTTCGTAAGTTATGACGGTGATTCGGATGCGTTCGGGAGGCCTAAGCAATCCTCTCGCTCAACTCGTGAGTCTCTTACAACCAACTCATGTGGCCTCCTGCGGCTCCGAATGGCTTTCTATTGCCGCGAACTCGAGAAGCAGTAGCTCTGCAGAAGAATAGCAGCCCCTGCTGCGTCCAACGTCATTCTCTGTCGCATTGAATGGAACTTCTTCTCCTAAGAAGTTCGGACACCTCACTCAAGAGCGACAGCTCATCGCTGGTCGCGATTTTTATGATATTCTTGAAGCGTGTCGTCCCCGAAATACTGGTGGTTTGCCCTCGACTTTGAAGGCTCTATTGGACATGCAGAGCTTCCATGACACTGAAAAGGAACACGATGAAGTCTCGCCCGCTGGTAGTGACGATGAGAGTTCAGCACCCTTGAATGGGGTTCCTTGGGAGCGAGGCCTCTCCAGGGCGGCGAGTCGGCGACTGCCAGTCGCCGAAAGGTGTCCATTGGTCATGAATCTACGCGTACAGTTCCTGTGATCCTAAGCCCCCAAAATAGATGAGCTTGCCATTCACGAGAAATCAAGTCATTCATCTAGTTTTGCAAGCCAGATGTCCAATCATTTGCTTGGAGCATCATTCGACCGATCGTTCCTTTCTCCCCATGGACAAATCCAGCGCTGTCCATCTCTTGATTTTGATGCCAACGCCTACAGTGATAAATCCTTCACTACGAGTCGAGACGGTGAAGTCGATGAAGATGCTGATTGCAACTACGCCGAAAGTTTGCGCTCCATGATGAAATCGCGTGACATGCTTTCGTCTAGGACTTCCGTGTCGCCGGATCTTGTTCCTCAATCAGAACCAGGACCTGTAACTTTAGATCTAAATGCAAATCGACACGGACCAAAGCACCATCCGATGTCTGGGGTCGGAGTTTTCCCGGGTCCGAGACGAGCGATTGCTGGCCAGGGTAGTAGCAATGCTTCTGGAGGATCGGTGGTGCTTTAGCGCAGTATCGAGCGACATCGGTTTCGAAGACTGAGCCTGAAAGAGAGTACAATATTGGACTAGGAACAACAGGCAGTTCGTTATTTTTATCCGCTGCACGTAATTTGAGGCACTTAGGAGACAGTGCTCCGGTCGGGGTCTCTCCACTTTTACTTCCTCCGGTGTCGAATGTGGGCCGAATAGATGTGGCAGCGGACACAGGTGAATCTAAGTTCGGCATTCTTAGTGCTGAAGGGTTGAGTGGCAACAATGCATTTGAAACGTCTCCTGTTCCTGTGCCAGTCGTTGGCAGTTTCACAGCCGTGGAGTCTAGATTGAGCAAAATGATTTCTGGAAGAGGATCCGGATCCGGAGGTTCCAGTGGTCTTCCCTCAAGTCCGCCAACTGGTTCACGAATGCTTTTCGGTAACAGTCGCATCGATGCTTCGTCTCAGCGATCGAAGTATCGCGAAAGTGGTCCGAAAGGTAGAAATGCTTATAGTTCGAAAAGAAAGAAGGCGTTCAATCCATTCCGCCAGCAAGACGAAGATGAGGTCCTAGCCAAAACTCCCATAATCGTCGCCGTTGGAGTCATGTGTTCCCAGCAGGCGAATTAGAGTTCCGGCGGCGAACTGGGCCAAACTGGAAAAGTCTCACAGCACCGGCGATTCTGCCGACCTACGTAGGATACTTCCCAACACAAAGTGAAGTTGATCATGCGTTCACATTCAGCATCCATAACATTACTTTGAATGAATTTGAGAAAACGTTCTATTCGTCAAACAAGGATCTGCTAATGGAGATGGTTCGACAGAGGCTCATACAGGACTACCAGCTTGTTCCCCGTCACACGTAAATGCAAGTAATTTGAGACGGGAAACGCTTCGAGATGGGCTTGCCAACAGAGGCTACTTGCATTCTTCAGTCTCTCACGAAAATTCTGAGACGATGCGTCAGTTCCTATCCATGGGACATCGTTTACAGGTTCTCACTTACGACCCGGGTGCTGATATCATCGAAGTAACACGCTACGATCTCAAGACTGCACAGAGCTCCCAGTCAAATACTGTTCAGTACCAATACTTATGCTTCTGCTCTGAGACGCAGCGATACAACAAAGTCACTCAATCGTTTAATAAATACAACAGACCATACATTTGGAACAAAGTCGACCGAATTATATGCGGTGATGACGACCGAGAAATGCGGGAAGGGATGCGTTTTAGAAGGATTATGTTCGGACTTATTCCTCCACGGTTTGATAGTGATGCTGCTGAGCAGGATTATTTGAGTAAGTTCCGTCGCCTGCTTGAATACTTGAACAAACTTAGGGAAAAGGACGATCCCGAAAAGACGGAATTGAGCGTGAAGATTGTAACAAGAGCAGAGAAAAACAACGTCGAGACAGAGCAAGTCTCTTCTACTCCAGGCATTGCGCGCAACTCGATGGAGCGCTTTACGTTGATCTTCGAAAAGCAAGCGCGACACGTTAGAATGGATGGAAGTTGTCATCGATTCTACACTAGACACAACTTGGTCGTACAGGATAATGATACACTGGCTTGTCGCGAGCGCCGGCAAAATAGACAACCAGATTCAGCTCTTGCAACGACGATGTGCGCAATATGGCTTGGACCTGAAGCCATTTCCGCAGATCACTGTGTCCAGAAATGTTTTCCTGAATCCATTTCGCGCCCTCAAATATTTTGGTGAAAGACAAAGAGATTGCTAACAATCTTGATAGGAAAATCATGGATATGGACTTTATCCACGATGGCGTTTTCTACACGGATGCAAAATCTATTCTTAAATGCATCAAGTTTGATGATTTTGATCTCGGGGCTCGCCGTTGGACGTCATCTGTTCTCGGGCGCCAGTTTGTCCATAGATCGGGCACTCTATTCGTCCGCTTGCTATCTGACCAGCACGGACACACTATGGTGGTTACCACCGGGAACTACTCGTACATAGCAAAAGACAGGCAACGGCAGGCTGCTGCTCAGGAGGCATTCAAAATCTGGCCATGCTGATGAAGTCCTTGAGTTGTTGAAATAAGTCTCGCCCATAAGCGAGTTGATTAGTGATGTATGCTTGTCGAGTTAATTGTGGCTCGTACATAGTTTGTGGTAGAGACTCCTTGCTGCGGAGTTTTCATCTCGTATTCGTCGAAGATCGTCAGCAATTCGCCCTCTGCGGTTGACATTCTTGTGGACTTGTGGATGTGATGGCAGGAAGAAATTTATTAGTTGGCGTCGAAATCACACGCAATGAACAAACAAAGAACAAACAAAATGTGAACCAGAAAAGAGAAAGCACTGGTTGTTGAAATAAGTCTCGCCCATAAGCTAATTAATTATTACATGATAGAGGTCGAGTTAATCGTTATTCGAACAGATTTTGTGGTAAAGAGCCTCTCTTGTTGCGGAATTCTCATCGCGCATTCTTCGAAAATCTTCAGCAATTCGCCTTCTTGCGGTTGCAAGAGCGGCTTCAACTTCTGCTTTACCTGACCGACGCGATGACTCTAAAAGATCGAGAGTCAACTCCATCATCTCCAGCCGTTCACGTTCAAGCAACTGACATCTACCATAAAGCTGTTCGACGAATAATGCCAGCTTCGGATCGTCAGCAGACAGTGACTGCCGAGACGGATCGCTGTTCTTCTTGAGGTCGGTGCATGTTGCTCCCCTCAAACGCTCCGTTTTCGAACGGGACCGCGCTAGGTCATCCGGTTGATCTTGTTTATCAATCATGCCTGCCAGGTTTTCCATAATCTCTAAAACATTCACTTCGTGGCCATTATCATCATTGCCCTGGACAAAATCACTGAGACCTTGCGCTAGGGCCAACGCTTCGTCAAGTAGGGTTGAGTCCTCAGATTGCGACGGAACATGCACAATATCTGCACTTTCGGCAAACGAATCTTCCTCGGATTGCTGCGGTTGGGATGTCAATGCGTAGTTTGCCTTGGCTTCTGCTTCCTGAAGAAGTATTTCTAGTTTTGCATTTTCTGCCTGTAAGTGCATCAATTCTTCCGCATATGCACTTGCTTGCTCGTTCAAGGTCGCTATTTCGGACTCGCTCTTCTGTCGTTTAGATATCTCCGAATTCAATTCTTCCTTTACTCTATCTAGGTCTTGTTGAGGCTTTTGAAGTTCATCACTCTGATTTTGAATAACCCTCGCGAGGCCATCTCGGAGACCGGCCATTTCAGACAAAAGACTTTTCTGGAACTCAATCAAGGATCCGTTTCCTTGGCTATTCCTGGCTTGTTTTAGCTGATCTTCGGCAATCTTTCGAAATTCATAGAATGATTCAGTTTGAAGTGCTGCTTCTCCTGCGACATCGTCCAAATTGTTTTGGATTTGCTCAAGATTCACCCGCAAAAGATCGAAGTTAGACTCTTCCACAATCTGATCAGTTTTGCGCGTCGCCTCCATGATGTTTCTGATTGACACTACGTCTTGACGCAGTTCCTCAACTGCATTTTGAAGTCTTGTACTTTGATACTCCTCGCCTGATCTAAGCTTATCGTTCTCTGTCGACAACTTTTCGATTTGAAGCTCAAAGCGCTCTTTAATGATACCGTGACGGGACTGCAATGAGATAACCAAGCTCTCGATAGCGTCTAGGGCTCCAGCAGGGGACAACGACTTGAGATCAGAAGCTCATCGCATGCTTCCAGTTCGGACAATGTATTCAAGAGCTTGCCTATTCTCTCCGTCGAGTTGTCAATCTGTCCAGTCAAGTCAACAAGTCGCTCCAAGAGCTTCTCTTTCTCTGATATTACATCATGTAGCTGATGTTCGACTTCGTTTTTTGCTCCTTGATTTCGTTCAAGTTTTCTTGTAGAGCTTGCAGCTCAGTTGTCTTCTCCGTGACTTCTTTAGAACGTTCCTCAATGGTTTCTCTCAACTTATCTTCCATTTCCTTCGTCTCTTTCCGTGCGTCATCAAGCTTTTCTGCCATATCAATCACATCCTGTTCTGCCTTGTTTCGGGCGTGTTCGGCTTCTTCCAATTTCATTTCAGTTTCTTTATTTCCTCTTCTTTACCTTTGATGGCTAAACTGAGATCGGCCGACAGATTGTCATGTGCCTGCTTAATGAGAACATCTTCTTCGCTTACTTCATTCTTGAGTTTTTGCTGTCGTTTCAGCTCAACAACAAGAGCTCCGTTTTGCGATTCAAGTATCTCGAGCTCGCTTGTTAAACGCTGGATATCACGAGCGTGACTCTCGCGCAGCAAGGCCAATTGACACACAGTACTTTCTCTGGCTTTTTCCAGCTCTTCATGAAGCTTCATTACGTGCTCTGTCATAGCACTGGGTTGAGCGTCGTGAATCGCCTTACCCGATAGAATGAGCCTCGTACGCGACAACTCGTCGCGCAGCAACTCTGTTTCATCAAATCGACGTTTTCTCTTCGGCAATCTCTTTCTTCAGTTGTTGCACGGTGAGTGCAGCCCTTCGAGACTCAGAGAGAGCCCTTCCAGCTGAAGCTTCCAAGTACCCTTTTCTTCACTGCGTTGTTGCTCGATGCGTCTCAGGCGCAGAACTATTTCATTTTTCTTTTCTATTGCCTCTCTGTAATTTTCTACAAGTTCATGATCCGATGACTCTATTTCGCTCAGTTCACTGGCATGAATTTTTTTGGAGCTCCTCGATTTGATTTCTTGTTTCCTGTTCCCATTCCTTTACCATGATTTCCTGTTTTTCAGCCCACTGCTGCCTTTCAGCCTCCCATCCATTTCGAAGTTCCATGCATTCTTTCTCTTTAGCCTCTAACTTCTCTTCCCAAGTCTTTCTCTCGGCTTCTAATCGATTGGCGGCCTCTTTTCTCTCGGCCTTCAAGGCTTCATCAGAGTGCTCTTCCCATTTCTTCCTTTCGATATCAAGGTTCTTTGCGGCTTGGCTGGCCTCTTGCCTAAACAGATCCCGTTCAATCATTGCGCGATCCAGTCTATCATCCCATTCCGTTCGTCGAGGAGGAGACCTCGCTCGAAGATGACCTCCACTTACAGCAGTCCCTTGACTACCCTGCGTTTCCATTAGGTTCTTCTGAAGCTGCATGACCTGTCGGGTCATAACTGCCTTCTCTTCTTGTATCTTGGCCAGAGACTGCTCCAGGTTCACTTTTTCGTCCTGAAGAGATAGATTTTCTTTGGCCATTTCATTAAGATCCATTCGGAGCCTTTCTTGAACTTCGCATGCAAGTTGGGTTTGTTTCGCTACGGTACTTTGGTATTCACTGGCCTGTCGTTCCCACTCTTGTTTATCTTGCTGAAACTGAGTTTCAGTTAGAGTGAGTAGGTCTTTCAATACCTTATTCTGCTCTTTCCATTTCTTTTGTGTTGCTTCTGTTCATCTACAAGCTGCTTTTTCAAATCAGACAGAAGTTGCTCCTGATAGGACGACAGTTTCTCTCCCGCTTGGGTGACGGCTGCTGCTTCTTCCAGCGCCTTCACCCACACTGCGCGATCAGACTCATACTGTCTCAATGTATTATTCAAAGTTTGTTCCAAGAGTTGTACCCTGCGAAGCGATTCAGGTGATAGCACCGTCGACAAGCTACGTTCTTTGCAACGGGGTAAGTGTTTGACCACCTTTTCCGTAGCGCTCACTTGTGCTCAAGCTACTATCCGTCCCAGAAGACTCTCCACTAGAGGCTTCAAAGAGAACCTTTCCTTCACTAAAAGCGTTTCTCTTCCAACCGCGCAGTTGGTATCTCCTACTTTCTGAAGCTGATTTTCGAGCCAAGTAAGCTTTTCCTTGTAGGCGCTTGTGAGTTTGTTTTGTATGATGACTTGCTCTTGCGCTCTTCTTGTAAATTTTATCCCAATCAGACTTCTCATCCGAGTGCTGTTTCTCCAGTCTCTTGAACATATTCAATAGCCAGGCAGTATCTTTGTTCTCATCTTGTCCATTCGGCGAGCGATGATCTTTACTGCTTCATCGAGACTCTGCGAAATTTCATCTACGCGGGCTTCTTCAAGATTGTCATGAAGGACTCTGATCGAATCTCCGAGACAGTCTCTTGTTTCCAGGTCCATGCCATTTTGCTTTGTCGGTGACTTTCCGCTTCCTTTGCCCGGAGGATCGGGTGTTTGTGCCAGTCCGAGAAGCTTGTTCGGTGAGAAAGTAGAGAGCGGACTCGAAGATAATCTCGATTTCGTTGGTGTCTTCATCATTGCGATTCCAATATTTCCTCGGACGCTAAATGAATCAAAATACTAAAGACTGTCTTCTGGTTTTCTCAGCATCGATCGCATTCGTAACAAGTGTTTTGGATAAGGGTTGACGACGATTTTCAAGATACAAGAGGTGCTCACGATTTTTGAAAAGCATGCTCGCGCGTCGACATCCTAAGTAAGTTGAATCCGCAATTAGCGATATGAGGGAACAAAGGCTCAAACGGTACTGGAACACCATTGTCTTTTATGTATTCTTTCCGTTGTGAAAAGCAAGACGAACCTTTACTTAATGAAAAGTTCAATCCACCACTGGCGCGCCTGGCTCGCGCTTACCCAGAAAAGCATAGGTTATGAGTCAACACATCATCGTCCAAGTTCCCACCTTGCACCTGGCTCTCGTTTTGCAAGCTGCAAGGATCGACAATGGCATGTTTGACATCGGATGGCTAACGCTTCGAGAGACTGCTAGCCTCTTTTGGTATTCGTCTTCACACTCAAGCTTCCATTTTATATTGTAAAGCCCATCACAAATGAAGATTCTTATTCAAGCATCGATTGCGTTGACAATCCTCGTCACTTTTTTTCTCCTCACTGACGGAGGCACGTCAGCAGGTCAAAAGGAAGCTGTTGTCTTGACAGATGACTTGCTCTACATGTGTGATAAACGCAATCCAATCGCCACCTCCCGTCAAAAGACCGAGCTCAAGTGGCTGGTGGAGGCGACTGGGAAACAATCGCTACTCATGAGTTCGAGTGCTCAGCATCACGCTGCTTGCTGGATCTTATACAAAGATCGACGGCAATCAAAAGGACGATCGAGAGGTCTTTACCTTCAGCGCTATTCCTTGTCTGTTCTTCATTTTGCTTCCACCAAGTCCAACACAACATCGTGGGACTGGTTCATGGCCGTCGATGAACCTGGTGCCGAAGGCGCGAAAGGTCACTGGATGAGCCACCGACATCACGAATGCAAATGGTATGGTGTGGGATGTACTTCCATTGGGAAAAGGTCGTGAAATTAGCTTTGGGGTACTTGAAACTGGATGGAATCATGCCACGTGAGCTTTATTTGCTCGATCAACTAAAGGAGTTGGATCTTCACGCCAATGGTCAGTCTGCTAGTGCCGATCCTGCATCAAAACAAACGTCTTTCTCACCCTCTATTTCTTTAACAGACTTTCAGGGCGTCCTTCCTTACAAGATCGTAGATGGTCTAAAAACTTGGAGCTTCTAGAATTGCACATGAATGGGTTCTTCGGTAACTTGCATAAAGAAATCGAGGGCCTTCGAAAGCTCAAGGAGCTACGTCTATTCGGAAACTACTTTGCAGGCGCTCTGCCAGGCAAGGAATTGGCCAGTCTCAAGAATCTGGAAGTAATAGATATGTACGCTAACTTCATGACAGGTACGTGGATCGCACTCGGCATTCGGATGATATATTTAGATCACTCTAATTGCTTTTTTGTAATAGGAACAATTCCATCAGAATTGGGAAAGCTGAAGAAGCTCCGTGTTCTTGATTTGCACGATAACAATTTGGTTGGTAGCGTCCCGCAATCCATTTGTAATCTCAAGCTAGAAAGCCTTATTGTGGATTGTTTAGGACCGAACCCAGAAGTGCAATGCAGCTGCTGTACGGTTTGCTGTCGCGGATTACCGAACGCCAAATGCGTCGACGTAAAACAGGTGCGGAAGTCTAAGTGACTGGGAAAATAAATGGGTGCTTTGAGCGAAGTGCTGTTTACTCTAGTCATATGATGTTTGGTAGTCAAAGGATACAGCCAAACTTCTCTAGCTTCTTATGCATTGCAAAGTCAAAGAATACAACACGACTTCTTTTGAATTGAAATACTAAAAGAAACAAAAAACATGATATAATCAATATACTGCTAGTGTTGTTGCACACGATCATACGCAAGTGCCACTATTTTCTGGCCGATTTGAAGAGGTTTAGTTTTTGGGCAAGGATCGACTGGAAAGGTTAGAATGGAAGCAAGGTCGTACCGTTACCTCATTTGTCGTACCACGAACGTACGGTGCCTTGTAGGAGCGCTGCCATTCGTTCCTCCTCGCTTTCTCAAAAGATTTTATTGTTGTCAGTTGTCACACCTCGTTTCATTTCTCTGTTTTTTTCTCTCCTTCCTGGTTCCTTCACCACCTAATCAAACAGCTCTGTCAGCATGGCAACGGCTTCAAATAATGAAGAGGAAGAGCTGTCGCAATTACTGGCTGCACTCGCTACAGGAGTACGCGCAGTGACCCGCCTGCCCGCGGACGAAGATGAGTTTCGATTTTGTGCCTCCTTTCCCGAGTTTCAAGGTGCACATCAATCATCGCAAACGGCATTGATTGAATTATTGAGAGAAATTTTTCACAGCAACAGAACCAAATTGACACGCTAAACGGAAATACTAGCGATGATCCCATGTGGGAGGATATAAACGATCCGTTGCTTTGGGAATATTGTGCTGATGTGTGTGATGCAATGCTGGAACGGATCGAACAGCAACTGGACACCGTTTCGTCTGCGACCGCGCCCACAACTGCTTTTGTTCAACAAGCACGACAGCAGGCGAGAAGTGGATTGGACCGGATGATTGCAAATACAACGGAGATGTCCAAGCCGCAACGCAAGTTTGTTTTGTTTCCTGCACATAATCACCGAACCAAACCGTTTGAGCCAAAATTACCAATAAGCCGAATGCGATTGTGTCACTTGATCTGTCGTTGCAGCCCATGGAAACCGAAAGCAAAAACAAGCTTCATCCTGGGAAATCGCACCTCGTTCAGCCTAGTCACTTTGTGCCGCATGTTTATCGAACAGAGATCGAGCAATTAAAATGCCCTGATTTTGATATTCCTTCCAAGCGACCTGCGCGTATTCAACAGGTTGAACCAGCCTTGACAGCAACATGGATTGACACCAAGGAAGCCATGCAAACGTTGATGACGAAACTGATGAATGTAGATCGATTCGCTCTAGATTTGGAAGCTCACTCCTATCGTTCTTTCGCTGGCATCGTGTGTCTATTACAAATCAGTTTCAGAGAAAGCGGTGACAATGTCATTCGGAACTTTCTGGTGGATACATTGGCGCTGCACGATGATTTGCACGACTTGATGCTACCCGTATTGACCGACCCCAACATTATCAAAATTATGCACGGGGCAGACTCTGACATTATGTGGTTGCAGCGTGACTTTTCCTTGTACATTGTGAACTTGATGGATACAGGGCAAGCAGCTCGAGCCTTATCCCTGCCATCAGCCGGTTATGCTTACTTACTACAGAAATATACTTCGATCAAATCTCCCGACAAGTCGTTTCAATTGGCCGATTGGAGACAACGGCCATTGTCGGAAGAGATGCAGCAGTATGCCATTCAAGATACGCACTATTTACTGGATATTTACGATTCTTTGCTGTTTGATTTGGACCATTCGACGAACACATCCTTGGAAGACGTTTGGCAAGCCAGCCGCAACATATCGCTCTCGACATACAAAGGCGTCCCATTCTCCCCAAATGGATATCAGAAATTGCTGAGACAACGTGGTCGCAATTTCCTGCAATATACCCCGTCGAACAATTGGCTTTGCAGCGATTATGGGATTGGCGGGATTCGGCTGCTCGGGCTTTGGATGAATCGGTTCCGTACATAGTCACCAACTCAGTTTTGTTGCGGTTGGCAACAGCGTTACCAACAACTACAGGAGCTTTACAAACGCTTTTTAACCCAATGCCACCAGTATTGTGGCAACATGCTACAGAAGTAACCCATTTGTTACAGCGGCTCGTGCATCAGCAGCAGCAGCGTCAAGCAAATGATAACGACGACGACCAGGAAGAAGACGAACTCAATGTGAATGATACCGCTGGTGACGAGGATGAAGAGGAAGATGACGAGCGCCAAGATGAGGATGGAGAAGACGACGGTGAGGGGATGAAGTCGAAGACCAAGGAACTTGCGCCGCTCAGCGTTCTTCAAACCAGCCAGTACTGAGACGCGGGACGGTTTGGTCAGTCCAGTTCTCGGTACCGAAGCTCTTTATAAACAAGCTGGTTGGATGAGCCCTAGCGAGCAGCTACCAGAAAAAGCTCCTCCCACGACCACAAGTGCAACAGAGGATGAAGTCACGAGCGGGGACAATAGCAAACCGAAGCGTCTTTTGTCGGTTCATCCCTCTAATCAAGATTACCGCTCGGGCAGCTGCATGGAACATAGTATCGGACGCGGACGTAGTGTGGACGGTATGCATACGGTTCGAGCTGTCCGAGCACATTCGACATCACCTGTTCCCAACGAGCTGAATTCCAGCGAGGATAATCAGCAGCGTCTGCGGCAGCAAAATCAAGTGTTACTGGGACAGAAACAACCTATACCTGTCGTTTTGGGGATGATTTCCCCAGCAGCCGATGGCGACGAAGAAGAAACAGAAGTAGGAACTAAAGATGAGCAGGGCGAAGCAGATGATACAGACGAAGAGCTGGCCGTTCCGCGCTCTATGCGAGAAATCTACCGTATAAGCAATCGAAATCGTCGTAATAAGAAAAACGGTTCTCCTACCCCGGAGCGAGGGATGACACCAACCAGCGAGAAGGAACGTAATGAGCTAGCGAAGGCTGAGTTGTTGTTGAAAGAACGCGGCGAAGCAGCGGAAGCATACTTCAGCGAGTCGAGTCCAAAGCGTCCGCGCACGCAGACTGGACGCGAATCTGAAGAGTCTGTTCCGCACGACAACAATGATGACGAGGACATATCTTTTATGCAGGAGATTGGCTGGGTCAAGGATCCGAAGGAAGCCGAAGAACTGCTAGAGACGCGCTTTGGTTTACCAAAGCAATCTCCGCAAG
Source organism: Fistulifera pelliculosa (assembly GCA_026008555.1). Classification (NCBI taxonomy): domain Eukaryota; phylum Bacillariophyta; class Bacillariophyceae; order Naviculales; family Stauroneidaceae; genus Fistulifera; species Fistulifera pelliculosa. The sequence continues at coordinate 70,308 of BROJ01000108.1, read as the reverse complement.
ACACTCCAGTTGAGTATGCTACTGCACTTGGAGTAATGCCAGCGCAGCCTTCCAATAACCCGTTTTTTGCTGGAGCTGCTTTGGCTGGAGGTACACTGACACAAAGTTTCGCGAGACCTGCACGAAAAGCTAACACTAGCGCCTCAATCAAACCAAAGGCGAACAATAGCCGCCGCCAGCAAGAGCGCCCCGAGAAGAAAGACGGAAAAAGCCACGCTTACCGAAAGAAGTAAGGTTGCGCTTCACTAAACCTTTCAAGATATGTTGTTAAGCAACAATTCTATAAACGAAAAAACCCGTGGTTCATTAATAACAAGAAAATAGCAAGGCATCCTTTTTTCGTTTTGTTTCTCAAATAGGTCTGGACTAGACTTCTAGTTACCAGGTACACAGACAAAAGCTGTTGTTGGTAAGAAAACACGGTGCGACATGTGTCCGGTATCCAACATTCACTGTAAACAAGTCTAAACCATTGTCGGAACGGTTACCGGTACGTCCGGACACCGGCCAGGCGTTATTCATTTTCTTGAAACTGTCTCTCAAAACCAACAAAGAAAAGAGAACTGCAATTCGAGATTGACGAGTTGTTTTACAAGTCCTCCAAACACTACGAGAGACGGAGTCCAGAAGCACTAAATCGCATTACTTTGATTAAATTTTGATTAGAGTCATGACAGCGTGTGTACGCATCCTGAGCACTTCGTCGCCCGATTCGTCGCCTGCCATTCTCTTGGTGGCCCCAGATGGATCCAAAATCCTTGTGAATTGTGGTGAAGGCTGCCAGCGCACTTTTCTCGAAAACTCACAACGGCTTTCGACTGTGACAACCATATGCATGACTCACATTGCACATGACTCTGTCGGTGGATTACCTGGGTTGATTTTGACGAGTGCTGACGCATCAGCTGTGGCTGTTGCTGCTCGGATCGCCACCGATGACGCTCGGGGATGAACATCGATAAGGAACACCCCGAAACGAAACAGGGAATTCAAAAGATAATTTCAGCGGGTGCGAGACTGCTGGGCTCGATATAATTGGACCCGTTGGCACACAGAAGCTTATTCAATCACTTCGACATTTTATGCGTCGCGAAAATTCCCTATTCGTGTGCACGAAGGGCTGGTAACACACCACGCAGCAACTTCCAGTCGGCAACAACGCAAGAGGAAACGAAAGAATGTCGAGGACGATGGAGACTGTTTCAAATTCCTTGTACAGTCCGTGGCTCTTCCTGACGATGAAGGTAGACAAACTCTTTCTTACGTTTTCACGAGCCCACCGATACAAGGAAAGTTCCTGCCCCAAGAGGCATTCAAGCTTGGTGTACCCAAGGGTCCTTTTACGCGCAGCTTAAAGCTGGAAAGTCTGTGACGTTCGTGGATAGCGCTTCAGGTTTGGAGAAGACAGTGGAAAGTCATCAAGTCGTTTTGCCTCCCACTCCCGGAATAGCAATCATGATTTTGAGCTATCGCACTCTCGCCTGCGGTGAAAAACTCACGCAATGCGATTTATTTTGTAAAATGGTGAAATCAAACGACTTCTGCGTGGACCTCGTTATACATATCGCCCCGAAATCGGTGTTTACAGAACTAATGGCTTGTGGAAAAATCTGGAAACGAAACGAAGTCTGTAATTCAGAAATTGAACACATACTTCTTCCGGTCGAAGCTGATGGATTTTTACCGCTATCTGAATCAGAGGAAACTCCCTTTCGATCAGCAGCCATTGGAGCGTACTGTCGATCCCTCCTTTGCCCACAGATCTACGGTCATCCGTTTCCTATGAATTTATTGAACGAGACAGTATCTCCACACGATTCGGATTGCCCGCTGGAATATAGACTAGGAAATCAAAGATGGAGTATAGATTTATTCCGCGAGCTAGTAAGGGATTCTTCGCTGGGGTCGACGTTGATGCCGCTGCTGAAACCGAACTTATCGATTTCGTCAACGTATCAGGGGCTAGTGCACTCGCCAGAAATATTGTCGAAGGGCACCAATGTCGTGATCAACCTAAAAGTAGCCTAATCTTCACTGGAACGGGCTCTGCCCTTCCTGCAAACACCGCAACGTCACCGGTATGCTTTACAACAGAATAATGGGAAGGGTATTCTTCTGGACGTCGGTGAAGGGACAATGGGGCAACTACTTCGAGCCCAAGGTTTATCGAGTTCTACTGAATTATTTGATAGTATAAAAGCCGTATGGCTTTCGCACCCTCATGCAGATCACCATTTGGGTGTACTAAGACTTTTACACGAGAAAAAGAAGCAAATCGCCACAAGCGGTCCTGTTATATTGATTGGACCTACTCCTTTGTTTGATTTTTTGGATGAGTATGGTAAACTGGACCCTTCGATTGAAAGTTCTTTTGTGAAGGTGGACTGCAAAGACCTTGTCCACGGACAGCCATCGCAGCTTGAAAATGTTCTCGAACGTGAGTTGGGAATATCCAGGATTCGAACTGTTCCAGTAGCACATTGCGCACATTCCTATGCCGTGGTGTTAGATGGGACAAGTTTCGGCCGTGTTGTGTACAGTGGGGACTGCCGACCTTCACGTCAACTCGCTGCGGCTGCGCTTGGTGCTGATTTGCTCATTCACGAGGCTACCTTTGAAGATGGAATGGAAGCAGAAGCTGTCCTCAAACGTCATAGCACTGTTGGTGAAGCCTTGAGTGTGGCGCGGGACATGCAGGCTCGATGTGTGGTGTTGACGCACTTTTCTCAAAGATATCCCCGTATTCCTCCGGCATCAAATTGCGAAAAGGAGTCTAGTGACACACCATCGCTAAAAGTTGTGTTCGCATTCGATCACATGCGACTAACTCCAGGAAATCTGGATCTGGCTTCCCGTATAACTCCGGCTGTTCGTCGTTTGTACCCTGAGGATGCAGAGGACGAGGTAACGTCCAGCGTCGACGAGAATGTATTGCACGCACTCTCTACACCGGGGTTATTTGCTCGTAAAGAAGTACTGTAGTTCGTCCAATAGAAGATCCATGCTTTAGTTTTTTTTACAGTCTGGAGTGCCGTGGTATGTTTGCAAACTTTGGTACAGTCTTTGAGGATCGAGCCATCCACGCATTTTGTAGATCCTGGCTCTGTAACGCGAGCGCATTGAAGCTTGCAATTTGCTCCAAGCCATCTGCAACACTATGGTCTCTTGCGTAGAGTAACCCTTGTTTCGTTCCTTGCACTGCGATGGGGAATGCGAGGCGATTTCTGCACATAGAGCAGTGGCGTGCTTCAAAAGAGCAGTGTGATCCGATTCAAGTCGACTGACCAAACCCATCTGCAATGCTTCTGAGGCACTAAAGTTTCTACCACTTAGGCAAACATCCCTGACCCACGACTGGTTTCCGACAATTTTCGGAAGCCGCTGAAAAGTCCCAACGTCCGCAGCCAATCCGAGTTTGACCTCCCTTACACTAAAGGTAGTATCGTGTGTGCACCATCGAACATCCGCCGCACAGATCAAGTCCACTCCTGCTCCGATGCAATTTCCGTGAACAGCTGCTACAACTGGTACGGGGCATTTCTCGAGTGCAGTGAGACAGGCTTGCATGTCGCGAATTTGCGGCAGAAATGAGATCCCTATGTGAGCAACATCTTCGCCATCGTTTGACGGCATCAAGGACGGATCCGTCACATCAATGCCCGCTGAAAACGACGCTCCGTTCCTGTTAAAAGAATACATCGGCAACCATCCCCATCGACCCAAGCGACGAGAAAACATTTCCAATTTCTTTCCACATTCCCGATTGACAGCGTTCAGCTTCTTAGGCCGATTGAGCGTCACTTGGACGACATGATCTCCGATCCACGTAACTGATATATAACGAAACTTTTATAATTTTCTAATAACATTGTGCTTTCAGCGCCTGTGATGAATGTTGTCAATGCCAACGACCCGCAACGAAAATGGGGGGATGACAAAGGACGAAAATAATGGATCTCCTCTTCATGCGAGCTTTCACATGCATCAGGGGTCAGGATAAAACCGCCCGTCGTCCGTGTTCAACCTTCAACCTCACACTCACAACACCTGACAATTCCAAGTGGAATGCTTCATTTATTGCCCACGCCAATCATCAATCAATTTTGAAATCGGATTCCTTTTTCCAGGACAACAACTTTGGTCTACCCTTGTTATTGTAATCATTGCAGATACAGTGCAAAGTCGACGCAAACCCTACATTTCGGTATCTTATACAGTTTGATCAGGTCATCGGCATTTCAGAGTCATGAGTTTGGTCAAGTCGTATTCAAAAGGCCACAACAAGTATTTCTTCTTATTGATGATTTGCGTCGTTTTCCTGCAACAGAGTTCAATTTGTTACGGACAAGACGTGACCGAGGAAATAGAACTGCTTGAGGATTTAGAGGTGACAGATGTACCCACAGAATTGCCCGATGTCGAAAGCGAAGAGATCCAAGTGGAAGATTATTTAGAGTCTCTTTCCTCTCCGAGTTGGATGAGATTTGCCAACACAGAGGCTTTGCCGTCGAAGGATCCACCGAGAAGATTACATCAACGCGGCAAGGCGTTGTTTGTCATTGGAAAATGAAATGAACGCTATTTTAGCAGCCAATCCGGAGCTGGCCGCCGAATTGGAGAAGGAAATTGAACGAATGAAGGCCGAGAAAGAACGTCTCGAGGCCGAACGTCAAGAATTGATGGAGCAAATATTGGATTTGCAGCAGCAATTGGCGGAATCGGGCATCAATGACACAGGTTTAGAAGCGCTATTGAGTAGCAACAAGGACCCGTCGAGTATGACGTTTGAAGAAGTGTTCAAGGAATCGATGGTACAGTTATACGATCGCGTCTCGCAAGATGTTCGATTTGTCGGCAAAATAGTGTCGCCTGTATTATCACCTATACTCCGTTCCGTTTGGGGTGCTCTGAAACTTTTATGGCGGTATGCCAAAACAATCTTCATGGATGTCGTTCCCGAGGAAACACGAAACAGGCTCGAGCAAAATATATCCAAGTTCCTGCCGATTCAAGAATGGATCAGCGAGGGAGGAGCTATTCATAAAATAGTGGGTCATGCTAAGCAGTTCGTTCAAGCTCACCTTAAAGCATAGAGAGAACGACGCATCGCCCAGTAGACAAACAACATTAAGGCTTTGTTCACTGCAAGTTGCACGTCGCACCAGTTAAGAAAATACGGATGTTCTCTCTGCAAGCATTCGAGACGTTAGTCTTCCAGCAGTTAGAGAGGTAAGACAGTTACTGTGACTGAGCCTAATCTAGCGTTGGTTTTGGTTGTGAACAACTCTTTTTAGTTTATCTGAAATACGGAGTACTGTAGTAGTACAGAGACGAAAAACTGCATAATTGCCTCCGCCAGTAATGCGCGTTCAATCTCTGATCTTTCTACCCCATTTTAGAGTCTACCGTAATAGAATATCTTCTCTATGATCACACTAAAATGCGGGTTCCTTTTTCTTAGGATTCCAAACACCTTTGACGACGCCTTTGATTCCTCCCGGGCTCGAGAGAGCAATCTTGGACATTCCAAGCATCGTAACGAGGGCAAGTCCGACATTTACGATTCGGGCGGGTCCCAACATTGCCTTTGAAATCTTGGGAACGTAGTCTGTGATTACATAGTTGAGACCAACCCAGGAATGTGCCGTGATGTTCGCCGAAAGCAACAGGCCAAACGTCTTGTTGAATGCTCCATCCGACATGGAGTCAGGCACCAAGAAGTAAACAGGAGTAAGAAAGGCCAAGGAGAAGGTCATTCCATGGTGCACGCGAGTAGCGAGGTAACCAGCATCGCCTTCGAGAGGACTCGGAGTAGAAGAGAACCGTTTAGGGGCTTGCGTAAGTCGCTGTTGCACGCGGCTCCGAAGTGCTAGAACGGATCTAGACGGTAATGCGCGAAACATTGTTGAATTGAGGTAAAGGGAATAATGACAATGAGGTTGTTTGCATTCACAGCCAATGCATTCAATGTTTGGTGACCAACCCGAAGTTTTTCGATGGCGAAGATCTTCTTTTCTTTTGAACGCGTCAAATCGAATGTATGGAGCAGGGAGTAAAAACGGTACTCACTTTCAGTTGTAAACCGTTCCTTCCATGTCGCAACGGGGCGCCTGGCCTTCGCCTTTCGCCGTGCGGTGGGGAAGAAGGAGTGACTGACGCGATACAGACGAATTTGGTACTGACTCAAGGCGCTCACGATTTATACCAACGTCTGCCGACCCGTCGTCACCATGGCCGACCTCATTCACAACAAGCGCTACCTGGTACCAGTGCAAGCTCGACAATCATCATCGCACCCTTTACTTATAAAGAAACTAACAAAGCCATGCCTCAGCAACGATACCCAAAATAGAGATCCTCTCTGTGCAACCGCATGAAATCAAGTTCATTCTTTCCGAAACGGACACGAGCGTTGCGAATGCGCTTCGCCGCATCATGATTGCTGAAGTGCCCACCTTGGCAATTGATTTAGTTGAATATGCAGACAACACCTCTGTTCTAAATGACGAATACATAGCGCATCGTCTGGGACTTATCCCGATCCGCTATCAAAAGCCAGACTCCATAAAGGTTCGGACTGTAGCGACGCTTTCCTGCCGCACCACGAGTGCGTTTGCTACGAACACTGCCTGCGTTGCTCTGTCGAATTCGAATTGGATGTTGCTTACACGGTTCATGGAGATGAGGATGTTTTAGCACCATTGACTGTGACTTCGAGAGACCTGCACAGCAATAATGAACTGGTACACCCTGCTCATTTCCTTTCCTCGGATGAACAAGAGGAAGCACAAGACGATGGGATTGCTATTGTCAAATTAGGTCCTGGTCAGAAACTGAAACTAAAGGCAATTGCACGTCTTGGGATTGCAAAGGAGCACGCAAAATGGAGTCCGGTGGCGGTGGCGACTTATAGATTCTGGCCCAACATAGTGCTCAATGACGAGCAGTTGGCAACACTTTCCATGGAGCAAAAGCAAGAGTTGGTGGATGCCTGTCCTGACAGGATATTAGAAATAGACCAAACTACAGGCAAGCTGCAAGCTGTGGAGAATGCATGGGATATTTGTACTTATACCGAGGACTTGATGTATGCTCAAAACGCCCTCAAGCGGAGAAAGGAAGATGATGATTTCGTGACGGTGACTCCTTCCACCGATCGATTCATCTTTTCTGTCGAGACGACGGGTTGTATGGATGCAGATGAAGTGCTCATGGCAGCTTTGAAAGTTCTCAAAAAGCGATTGAATGACTTGGCCCGAGAACTGGAGACGATTAAAGAAATGAACAGCTAATTGATATTCAAATCATTGATCTATTGAGATGGTAATATATCGCATTATCTGATGTGATTACCGTAGATGCTTGAGTAGGAATGGTATGCAGCTTCTGCATTATGAAATCCTCGGATTTAATTTGATATGTTTAACTTATTATTCATGTAGTTGTTGTAAAAGAACTAAGGAGAATCACATCTCCTCCTTGAACTTCTTGTGCTGTTCAGCAATGTATTTCTCTGATCCGATTGCATCGACAAGCTTGTCAAGAAGTACGGCCGATATTATTTTGATCGGCTTTTCAAATAATCGGGGTCGTGAGGCGGTCCTTTCATTTGTCCAATTCTGTCAATGACGTCTTGGCCAATAATCACCGTCCCGAAACATGAAGGATGCCCGTCATTACCAACTTGGTTTATGTAAATAGCTGGTCCCGGTCGATCTTTGATTCTTTCGTTCGGTTTGAAACATACTGTATACTTTGACTGCGGTAAGGCGCTCTCGCTGTCTTCAGGAAATGGTAAGTGGCCGAGTCCGTTTGACACCATCCTGTCGATTGGGGTACTGGATTGTTTTGCACTCGAGGCCAATTTCTTTGCTAGAGAGTTTTGTGTATTCATTAACTTTGCCGCCAAAACCGAGGTGAGCGCGCCAGCAGAAAGTGTCTGAGTCATATCTGTCACAAGAGTGCGCCCATCATTGAAGTAGAACGTCGGCCCGCTCCACAAACCAAGATCGATTTGTTTCATGAAGTAAAAGACACTTGTCGGGGCTACTTTCTCACTTGCAATTTCAATGGTGAAGTACGAAAAATATCATCTTCTCCATCATCTGTACGCCTCGGCAAGTACAGCTGAAACTGAATAAAGTGCGGGCCGGGTCCAAATTCATCAATGGTAAGCTTCTCAAACAGTAGTTGCAGGTCTTTGTCGATAGCGTGTCGCTCTGCTCGCATTTGAGATGTATATAACTCGTAGGACCCCACGCTTGCTTCACCTCCTCTGCAGCCTGGTTTAATGATTTCCTTTCTTCAGAAAGCTCGAACGACTGCTGAGCCAGCTCTTTCTGTAAAAGCTCTAAGTGATCACCCATGAGGGATGATGCTTCATCTGGGTATTTGATTTTGGAGTTTTCCGCAGGGACCGCATCGTGTATATTCCCAGGAATCTCAGCCGATTTTATTCCGTTTTGGGAGCGAGACTGAGACTTGGTAAATTCAACCAGTAGTTTCTCTTGACTCAACATGAGCTCTTCCCTCAATGAGTTGTGTACAACAATGTCTTCTTGTATCTTTGACGAGAGCTGCTGACCGAATGCAATGCCTAGATAAAACGTTCCACCAAGTAGAACTGTTGTTAACGTGAAAGAAAGCACAAGATTCGTCAACCGTCTAGGTTTCTCGCTTTGAAATGTTCTGTCGTCACTGTCCCCTGCTGCAATAGAGGAAAGATCCGACAAAGAGCTGTCTTGGATCTCGTAAGAGAGATCTTTTGTAAGCCAGGCTATGGAGGGTATCGTCCGAGTTGTCAACGAACATCGCTTCGTCGACTTGACGTTATCATGAAGCGTCGAACTCGTGTGAATTGGGAGAAAGTCAGAGTGTCTCCCGCCCATGATTTCGTGCTACTTTCAGTTTCATCCGACTACTGACTTGTGTTTCTCATTTATTATGTTGCAATGGAGACCGGGAAATCTATTGAACGAGTTGATCTCACTGAAATCTTTCGACTGAAACAACGGGCTGGGTTGTTGGTTTGGAAAACTGAGGAGAGAACCAACGCGCAACGCGTCCTTTTGTTTAGGTGAACTAGTCTACACCTTCTACAATACAAACTTGATATCCAGCACACAACGGAAATACACTTAGGGCACAAGCGCTTTACCCAATAATAATTAGTATACAAAAGACAAATCCAATTTCCATAACCGTTACCTCTATACTAGTTACGAGAAGTCGCTGCTTTCAACGGATAACTTTGCCTGTCGTCCGACCGTGCGATTTTTCCACCACTGGCCTTCATTGGAACGATTTTTTTGTTTCCATCGTATTTTTCTTTATGAACGTCGACACTTTGTCGGCAACTACCGGTAGTCTTGTTGCCATTTCGTTGTTTGCCCTTTCAGAGTGAATTTTCCCACTATACCATGGTCAAGCAAAAGGGAGGCGGTAAAAAAGAAACCAGGTGGACAGCACTTGCGAATCAAGCCATCTCACCATCAACTGGCAAGAGACGGTGTCTTCGAAAGCAATGAAGAAGACATTAAACGTCGCAATGAAGAGCTTACTTTTGTGGGGAAGTTCGAAACGATCCGTTCAAGGGTCTTTCCTTGAGAATGTGGGATTTTGCTCAATGCGACCCTAAACGATGCACAGGTGCTCGCTTGGCAAAACGGGGAATTTTTCAGAAAATGCCGTTGAAGCAAAACTTTCGAGGTATTGTCCTAAGCCCGCAAGGCACTCAGTCTGTCAGCCCGGCAGATTTGCCCATCTTAGAGAAATCCGGTATCTCATTGATTGACTGCTCATGGGCTCGACTGGATGAAATTCCTTTTCGTCAAATGCAGGCTGGTCACCATCGACTTCTTCCGTTTATGGTGGCTGCGAATACTGTTAATTATGGCAAGCCAAGTAAACTTAGCTGCGCGGAGGCTGCTGCTGCGACATTATTCATTTGTGGGAAGCAAGAGGCTGCAATTACTCTTATGGACGAATTTTCATGGGGTAAAGAGTTCTTACGCTTGAACAAGGAAGTACTTGATCTGTATGCGAACTGTACAGATTCGACCGACGTTGTTGAAAAGCAAAACGAATGGCTAGCAAAATCAGAGCTCGAAGCGACTCGCTTCGTAAATACCGATGATTACGCGGTAGGGGAACTTCCCCGATGACGAATTTGGATCGGAAAATGACCTTTCAGAAAGTGATGATTCGGAACCTGAGCTTGACAAGTTTGGCAACTTCGTTACGAAGGAGGTAGACAGCAATAGCAATGGCGAGTATCTGTCGTCTGACGATGATTCGGAAGTTGAGGTTGACAGATTTGGCAATTTCGTCACGAAAAGGACAGATCCAGATGAAGATGAAAGTGTTGAATGAATAGACGGATTCTGTGTTTCCAACTTCGTCGTCTGGGTGCGTCAGACATTGTCGCTATCTCGATCGAATGGCTTGCCTCGAAAATCGACCATCGTTTTCGATCATAGGTGATCGACTAAACGTGGACCGCTTCGGCATCAAAACGTTCCATACTCGCAACGTAGTACCCGACGTAGTACCAAGCACCAAGTTTCTCATTCGAGACCGTAGACTGAGGATGAAGCGCTGAATTGTGATTATGTTAATGTTTACTTGAAACCTATAAACTATCATATATTTATCACACCTTCGCTCTTTCCTTGGGATGCAGAAAAAGCAGTCTTTGCGAGCACACTCAGTCCCAAAACGGCACTGGACTTTCTGGAATCGTAGCTTATCTTTCTTTGTAGCCGCATGACCTCCTCCCCATTTTAAAACGGAAGGTGCAGCCTGATCGCACTCTTTCGCGCCAGTTAAAACGGCGTCCATTCCGTTGTTGGTCCATTCGACGTCTTCTGCTCGGACAGTTATCCCTTCTTCGACGCAAAGGGGCACCTTATGAGCAGATCATCCTTTTAGATTTCGACGACATGCACTTATCACACATGAGCACAGGGACTCCGCATGTGCTACATTTCTTTTTTTCCGAGGTAACGATCCCATGGTTTTCGCAGAGGCAGCATTTCGCAACGGCCTCAGATGAATGGTTGTGACCGAGAACGCCTCCGTCACCGTCCTTGTCTCCAGCTCCACAGGCCTCACGTTTATCGAAGACAAAGTTTTGCCTCGGAAATACCCCCCTGTCGGAAATTCTTGCAAGTACTTTTCTACACCACCTTGCAATTGAAATACACCCTTTACGTTTGTGACTGTATTCCGCAGATAAGCGGATGCACGTTCGCATCGAACTCCACCGGTGCAAAAGAGCATAACATTTTGTCTTGTAGCTTCTCCTGCGTCTCTTTCTTGCTTAGCCATTTCGCAAAATCGGTACTCTTGCGCATTTTTGGATCTATATACTCCGCCCCTTCGCTTGGTGCTTCGGATGATTGGTTTTCTTGCGCGTGTTGCTGTCCATCGAAACGTCCCAAAGCAGCTTCGTAGTGATTGCGCACGTCGATCACGACAGTACTCGATGAATCTTGCTCCAGCATTTTATGAAAGTCGACAGGAGGAAGGTGAACGCCCGTCTTGTCTAACGGTGCTGGATCTTTTCTTCCTTGCTCTTTGGGAAACCGTAAAAAACAAGCTCTTGTACAGGAAACAGCTTTAGATCCTTAAAATGTCTGTCAGCTTGTACATGGTCAATGAACTTGAAATCTGTTTGACTGAACGCCTTTGCATCGAATCGTTTCAAATCTCGACAGAAATGGCGCAGAGTTTCGACCGCTGTAATATTTTGTCATCAATCGCGCTCAATGTCACGTTGAGGCCTTCTCGAGCAACTCGAATTCGACCACCAAGGTTAGGTCGATTTTCTGCCACTTGCACCAAGAAGGCCATGAGCAAATCAACTTTCGATTGAGGCCATAAAGGCTCGGTGACATACTGGTAAAAGAGAAGGATGGAAGCAGTTGGTAGCTGATCGGACGGGGTCTCTTTTGCCATTTTAAAATCTCGGCATTGGTATAGTGCACTGACGACTTGAGAACGACTGCTTTAGGGAACCACTTTCCAAGAGATTTGCTGTGCTTGGCGCTCATGTCTTGGAACGAAGGAATTTGCGTTGGCACGTACGTCTTTTCGAGTTCTTCTTCGCTGGGGATCGTTCTGTTTGTTGATTTCTTTTTCGTTGCATCGTCATTAGATGCAGTGTCGCTACTGGAAGCTTCTCCGTCCCCTCGTTGCTTCTTTTCGCGCTTTCTGCTCCTTTCGACTCAATCGACCGCGTTTTCGGTCAGCCTTTGCTTTTGAGTCCTCGCCACTTTTCGTCATGCTTTAATGAATCGGGTCTGTCGGTGTTGAAGTAATGTTTTATTCCTGTTGCAAAGAGATGGTTTTGCTTTTGGGTGTGAGAATGAATAGATAATAAATGGTCAAGAAGTCATGGTGCGAGGTGTGAGCATGTTATGAATGGTGAATGGTGCATCGATCATGATCGCATCTGTCGTTGTTCTGTCGCACAGGTACTGATTACCATCACGTTGACCATTGTTGACGGTCAGACGACCCCACTCGAAACCAACCACCATTTTCATGTTTATCCATCATCGACATTATTATTTGATTGAATTTCTTTCTTTTCCAAGGAATGAAATCGGATATCAAATAATGGCAAGCGAAGATGAATCGTCTCTTGTAGACGGAGAGAAACAGGAACAGGGAGATACGGACAAGAAACGCCGTCGTCGTAAGAGAAATCGGAATAAGAAGACTACCGAAGACGAGAACGAAGAAAAGGTGTCGACACCCCAACCGAGTTCCGCTGACAGTGAGCGCGCGAGTCAAGTCGACCGAACCGTATTTGTCGAAGGGATTCCTTACACTGCGAAGCCAAATGACATTCGAGAGTTCTTTCAGCAACACGGACTAGAAGATATTGACGATGTCCGCTTGCCTGTTTGGCAAGATACAGGCCGTTTGCGTGGCTTTGGTCATGTTGTCTTTACAAGTTTAGCATCGAAAGATAAAGCGCTCGAGTTGACTGGAAAGTACCTGCAGAATCGGTATCTTTCCATCTCAGCAGCCAATAAACCGAAAGAACAGAGATTTGAAGCGACAACGTCCGAACCTTCCAAGAAAATAATGTTGAAAAACTTATCCTACGAGGCCACGGAAGACGATATTCAAGCTGCTTTAGAAAATTTTGGACGGATCGTCGAGGAGGAGTCCGCGTTGTGCGCCACTCGGTCGGTGAGCGTCGAAGCAAAGGATTTGCGTACGTGGAATTCGAATCCATTGAAAGTGCGAAAAGGTCATGCAGCAAAAGATTGTGCTCCACGATCGTCACGCTTTTGTGACTACGACCATGGTCGAGTCAAAGGAGCTTCCGTACCGCGGATGGGCGCTATTGGCAAAAGAGTTTGGGAATGCCACGGACAGCAGAGATCCCAAAAAGCAAAAGTATAGTAAGGCTGTGATTATCATTTTTAAGTGTAGTCTAGGAAGTTGAAACATAGCAATGAATCTGGAAAGTAAACTATTTCAATAAGTCCTTATTTTTGGCGACGCAAAGATAATAATAACATTGCACGACGTAACCTCTCTAGAGAGGGATGCAGAAGTTTCGAACGGACAAGAAACAAACATTTTGTATTGTAAAGTGACTTGAAAGGGTTCGTAGTAGCTCTAATAGCTCAGTTGGTTAGAGCATCTCATTAGTAATGAGAAGGTCGCTTGTTCGAATCATGCTTAGAGCTCTCTTTTGCCTTTTCTCTTCTTTGTTCGGTTGCCCGTCATGTGGAGTTAGTAGTTAGTAGAGCAATTTGTTGTGCTGTATCTACTGAGAGTACTGTATGAGAAGGTCTCTTAGAGCTCTTCTTTCGTTTTTTTCTTTCTCTTTTATAGTCTACTGTAACGGGTAATTAGTAACTGTAACTATCCGAGGACTTTGTCGTGGTTGCCCGCTACCGGTACCAGGTAGTGTCGCTTCTCAGGTGTTCGTCGATGATGGGTTGCTGGACGTGGTGGCGCGGTGTCCGTATCGGCATGAGCGGTCCTGACTTTGTCTTTGTCGATGAACTGTGATGATTCTACAATAGACTCTCGTCAATGTCCTGAAATTGCTTGCCATAAAAATCTCCATGACGGATTTTTTTGTGATCGGTCCAAGAAGCCAAACTAGTCTAGGGTTCAGGCTTTGCAATTGTCCACGTTATACCTATGATGTGGGTAACTGGTGCGACACATACTATGGCCTTGACTGTGGACGACAGTTGTGCGCAACCTGTGCGCAACGCAACCACAACAGTCGTGAAATGAAACGTGCAACTTGCTCGTCTTAGACAAGTAATTGATCTAACAAATAGTAATGATTTACTATCATTGTAACTCAATCCTCTTATTAACCAATGAAAAAATCATTATTCTTCCCGGTGCTAATCTTCTTCTTATGCCCCGATGAGCAATGGACTCTCCCGTTCGTCAACAAAAGTGCGCGGCAGAGCACTAACGTGAAGATACATCCTTGGTTGACACTACCACGTGGTGGCGCAGAGAACAGCAATCCAGATGAAGAGTCTTCTCCTGCTAGTCGCCGACCTAATAGGAAAAGAAAAGAAATCTTCGCTTTTAATCTTGCTGAGAAATCCATTAAATTATCGACAAAGACGGCTCTCATGACAGCGAAGCAATCTGGCAAAGCTGCATATTATTTGATCAAACCAAAACACGTCGAGAAAAAAGAGCTGGTTGGCTTATGGCGTATTGATCAGCAAATTACCGTTGACGATACCATTCCGCTGGAATGTTCGGCAAATATCGAATTCAGTCCCAGTGATGTGTTAGTCACTGTACGTGATGAGGAAAAGGAAGTTATTATCAAGACGCCGTGGGAATTCAAACCATCACGGTGGCCTCGAGCCGCCAAGGTCGAGTTTGCCGCCAAGGCTTTTATGCTTGAAGGGCATCAAGAAATGTTCTATTACAAGGACAAGTGCATCGAAAGCTGGCTGCTCGATCGGTTATAAAAATAAAGGGGATATTTATAGGATTGAAAAGGCCGGTTGGAGGGAAAGAGCGCAGGCTCATTCGCATCGGAACTTTCATCGCCAGGCGACGAGTAAAGTTTGACGATGAGGATCAGGCCGATGACGATGACGACGATGAAAGTGAAGGCGGGGACCTTACTGAAGAAGAGGACATCGGTGCTCAAGACGATTCTGACGACGAATCGGAAGATACTTATCACAAATAGCCTGATTAGAATGTGACTAGTTATGTATTTTCCTATATTTCTCCCATCCTGCGGCTACCACTTTTCCCCGTTGCCTTTTTTGTTCCTCCGTCACCTTTACCCTGCTTGACTAACTTACCACCAACAATTTTGAACGCCGGTTTCTCGATCTTCGAAGGAGTCGGGAGACGGCCTCGTTCTTTACCAGCTTGCCATTTTTTATGACAAAGCTCGACTTTCCTTTCGCCGATTGTTTGGAAGCACTCTTTCCCCACTCCCCATCGTCGGCTAAAACAATATCGGATCCCCGAACAGCAAACTTACTAGACTTCGTGTCCGGCGCGGGCTTGGCACTTGACTTTGCCTTTGATGGCTCCTTGTTTGCTTTACCTTTGATAAGCTTGTCATTTCCTTTCGCGACAGCCTTCGCCTTCGGTCCGCTTTTACCTTTGCTGTCACTCTCGCTTTTCCGTTTGGTCTTCTCTGGTTTCTTCGGCGAAAGAGCTGGGCTCACGTTTGCACCGAAATCTGTTACTTTCCTCTTTGGCTTGAAGTCCGTAGATTTCCCTCCTTGTAGCATCTTCTTCGAGCCTTTGTTAGTCGATTCGTCTTCGCTTGATAAATCTGTCGTGTCGCTCGAACTACTACCTCCAGAATGATCAGAATCCTCTCGCGGTCTCTGCACTGGCGGTCCTATCGTTGCTGCAGTACTGGGCTTCAGTGCAGCTGATCCTGTGGAAACTTTAGCTACAGGTTCGCTTTCTCCTTCGCTGTCATCGCTACTGGAGCCACTGCTATTGTCTGTCTTTCGGGATGCTGCAGGTACAGATACTGTTGATGGAGCAGCTGGTTGCATTTTTTCTGCTTGTTCTTTATCACTATCATCATCGTCACCACTTGAATCAGCTTTGGATAATGCCATTGGTGTTCTGGTCGGAGTTTCTGTTTGGCCGACGACTTCTGACGATATTGTTCCGGCTTTGCGAGCAGCAGCTGCTGATCTGGTTTGTTCGTCTCCCTCTTCGCTGCTAGAATCACTATCATCGCGGGCCATGGGCAACAGAGGCTCTCCTTTCGGTGCCGGAGCTGCTGTTACACTTTGCTCACTGGCATCTTCGTCGCTGCTACTATCACTATCATCTGCGGCTTTCAATGATGAAGCCGTGGCTGCTGGTTTGCTTTTTTCTTCTTCGTCGCTACTGGGATCGCTATCCTCTAGGGCTTTCAATGATGCAGCGGACTCCATTTTTGGCACCTGAGCTAATGGTTTGCTTTTCTCTTCTTCTTCATCGCTACTGGAATCACTATCACCGGCGGCTATTGGTGACGAAGCCGCGTCGGCCGGCTTGTTTTTCTCTTCCTCTTCTTCTTCTTCGTCGCTACTTGAATCACTACCATCGTCGGCTTTCGACGATGACACCGCGGCAGCGGTGGCTAGCTTGCTTTTCTCTTGTTCGTCATCGCTACTGGAATTGCTATTATCTGCGGCTTTCCGTGATGACGCCGGGGCTGCTGGTTTACTTTTTTTCTCCTTCATCATCGCTACTGGAATCACTGTTATCAACGGCTTTCGATGATGAAGCCGCGGTGGCTACTTTGTTTTCTCTTCTTCTTCATCGCTACTGGAATCGCTATCATCTGCGGCTTTCAAAGATGCTATCTGAGTAGCTTGTTTGGTTTGTTCGTCTTCTCCGTCTGAATCGCTACTAGAGTCACTTTCATCCTGGGCTTTCGACGATGACGCTGGATTGCTTTTTCTTCTTCGTCATCGCTGCTAGAATCACTGTTGGGGTCATTTTCGGTGATGCCGGTGGTGCCTCCGATGTTGAGCCGCTTTCTGCATCACTGCCTTCGTCGCCTTCTGGTCCTAGAGCAGGACTACTCTCATTGTCGTCGCTGTCATCGACTTCGTTGATTTTCTTGCGAGGTTGCCACGGGATGGATGGCGATGTGTCTACGAAGCGTGTCCCTCCAAAATTGGCTTGTCTCATTTCACCAAGCAACCCAGTAGATTCACCGGAAGTCTCAATGACGCTTTCGTTGGCATTCCGCGCGCCGATCGTTTTGAATTTTTTCATAAATTCAGGAATGGCCTCCTTGTCGACCACGTCTTTCGCTTGCGCCGCCTCTTTTTTCGTGCTTGGGCTTGTAACTTTGCTAAAAAGCTTGAAACAGGTTTGATTGGTTTTGATCCTTCAGGTACCGCCTCGGCAATCGGATCCTTTTCGTTACTCGGGACGAATAATTCAGGCTTATTGTCTCCCTCTCCCGAGTGCCGTTCCGACACGATTTCAGTCGTGGTTGTCCCGCTGTCGTGAGAGTGATTAGAAATTACCATTGGAGAAAGACCTTTGTGAGCGATCGCAGATGATTTTTCCTCGGCAATTTCCTCTCAGTCTCGAGATCATTTTTGACCGGGTATTTCATCTCAGTGTGTGCTTGTTCCATGCTTTCATCTTCCATAAACAGGAATGCATCAGCCGACACTGAATCTGTTCTTAACTCGTCATTACGGACGGTTGCTGTCTTGTGTAATTCTCGTCGGGCTGAATTTATCTGAGTGTTCCCAAAGCTTTCTTCGCGGCTATCCACCATGAACAGCATATCGTCTACATTTACTTCTGGTACGGACGACGCGGCCGCTTCTATTGTCGACAACTCGATATCTTTCAATGTCAAAAGTACACTTTCGGTTTGAGTTTCGGCATCATTCCCGCCATCTACAAGGGCTCCGACTACCCCATCAGTTTGCGTCCCCGCGTCCACCACCGCATCTGAAAGTCGCACTTGAAGATCAGTCTGTGTCTCGCTATCTTTCGCCTCTTTTATTTCCGTTTGAGATTGCCCATCAGCTTTATCGATGTAAGTCTGTGTCTGAGCATCAGTCTTCTCTGGTGAAAAAGTGGCCGTTATCCATTCTCCCGATTCTCCTATTGATGCGCGACGTATTAGTTCCACAGAATCGTTGGTAGAGGCGAATGGAGTGACCATCCTGCACTGGAGGGTGTGTCTGCGGTTGCCGGTTCACCAAAGTACCGTATTGGCTCTGAGAAACGTCGTATCCTTGTAATAAGGCTGGCTACTTCATCACGTAAACTGCGGTCACCTTGTTCTTTATCCAGAACTAGTGACATGCTTTGCTTTAATGCGTCATTGAAGCTATTCTCGAGGTCAACTATTCGGCTGTCTCTTTCTGAAAGCATTGTCTGAAGTGATTTCCCAGTCATGTGCATTTCGTTCATTTTCCATATAACAGCATTGAGGTCGTGCTCTTTCTTTTCAAGCTGATCCTTCACCACTTTACTTTCTTTCATAGTCTTCAGGCGTTCTAAAGCAGCAGCGACTCCAACGTTTTCGAAAGTGTTTCAACTTTTTCTCTCCTCCGTGAGGGCTTTCTCCAACTGACTAGCCTTCTCCGAGAGAGACATTAGTTCCGCTTCCAGGTCATTTTCCCGCATCTCCAAATACCGTCCAGCTGGTGTATGATGAAGCCTCTGCCTCGCTTCGATGAGTTGAGGATTTTCTCTCAAAACAGCCGATTTCGCTGTGGGTATGATTTCATCCGGGACTGTATCGGGCTGTGCTAAAATGCCCTTCTCGTTCACGGGAGCTACCATGTTTCTGGCCCCAACAGAGCTCCTGACCATTGCTTCCGGGCTTGTATTTATAGTCGGAGGAATATCGCCTCCGACTTCATGCTGTTCCAAAGTCCACTCTCTACCATAAGATTATCAATGTCAACAAGATTGTCTAAATCAGGGGCACCTGGGATTTGTTGGACAATTTGGCCAATACTCCCACTTCCATCCGAGGCCATTTTCTTACGCAGTCGAAAGTAGAAACGACGAAACTGTCGGAGAAAAACAACTGCTTCGTTTTCCCGAAACTGGCTTGTCCGCAGATTGTGCTCAGCTTCCGTCTTTTGTGCTCTTGCAACCAGAATCTCGTTTTTCAGTTTATTCAACTCAGCTTCGGCGGTTTCCTTTCCTTCTAAAAGACGGGTATTTTGATCTTTGAGCGTTTGCAGGTCTGTCTGCATTTGTGCAAAGGCACTCTGTAGTTCGTCTCGGGTTTGCACTGCGCGTCGTGTCTCAGACCTGAGTTTCATTTGCTCGGTTCTGATCTGATGTTCCGCCTTTGTTTCGATGGAAAATTTAATGTCCCGATGCTCCGATGTGGCTTCAACAATTTCAGAAATAATGATGTCTAGCGTAGTTGACGAAAAGCGAGCTCCTGATTTCGAGTGGAGTTTGTGACACTCGTTCGCGAGAACCTTTACCAGATCCTCAAAGCGGTGATTGTTCTCCTAGCTTCGATCAACCCCACAGCACAGTCTTGCCACCGTTCGTGAACATTGGGGATAGGTGTATTTTGAAGCGATCGGCAAATCTCGCCAAATTTTATTGTTTCTATCGTTTGTTTCGAAGCAATATCGCTTGTGGACCCTGTTAACAATATTGTTGTGTGCGACAGACCACCCAAGTACGGAGACAAGAGTTGCGCAAGTGGAGGAGCCGAGTCCGGCATGGTAACTGGCACACCGCCTTTGCGCTCTTCTGCCAATCGCTTCAAAATATCCAAGGATTTGGACACCATTGTTTTCTCCGGAGAACGTTCTACGACCAAATCTCCATTGTCGTTCTGCGTTGGCACATTTGATAACTCACTTCCAACAAGATCGCCAATCAACAAGGTACTGGCTTTGACACTTTGTGAACGCGAGTCGTATTGCTCTATCTCCACTTGTATGATCATTGACGAACGGCTCGACTCTCTACATGCGTCAATCGCCGAGCTTGTCCTTGCTGCTTGTGCGCGGTAGACGATATTGATAATATCATCCGCATTCAAGCAAGACAGACGCGTACACCCTCTTAGCTTTCCTTCTGCCCGACGAACGTGACAAGATTCGATCAAAAGGTCTCTGAGTCGATCCAAATATATTTCTACAACAGAACATCGTACCGTAAATTCGACCGAGGGATCTGACGATTCTATCGAGTTGAAAATTCCTCTGGCAAGGCGGGGAAGGATACCTTCTGCTGCGTGCGCTATCGGCTTATCAGTTTCATTGTCGATTGTATCATCGCCTAGTATAGAATACGTTTTCCCCGTTCCTGTTGCACCATATGCAAAAACGGCACAGTCAAAGCCATCCAAAAGTTGTTGCGGTACGTTAGCGCATGTTCCACGGTAGACGTCTTCCTGATCGCTGGTCAAGTCGAATACCTTACGAAGTTAAAACAAAAGCTTTGTGAGAATCTTAAACTTAATCATAGAGACATTCAAGGCATTTACTACTTACAGAATCAAGCTCGCTCTGAAACTCTCCGATGCTTTGATCTCTGATTGATACTCTCGTTCTTTCGATCAGTTTCACTGCAGTACTGCATCCTACCGACTCTTCGATCTTGTTCAACGGCCTTACTCTTAAACATACTTTTATCGGCTCCTTGTTAGGGCGCGCTGTCGTCGCCATGGTGACTTTTGCTTTGCGAAGAAAGAAAAGGTTCATTCGTTTGATTGACGACGGTGCGAGTGAGTACCGGTAAGGTTTGAAATCAGCCTCCTTTTCGGGCCCGCCGAAAACAAGTCATTCAAAAAAATATTTTTCGCAAACACGGCCCAATGGTCAACAAAAACACGTAGACTGTAGACTCAGCTCTTAGAGAGGGTAAATAGGTCGGACGTCGGGCTGCTGTACTTTATAGCGGATACACAATCGGCATTGAAAATCGAAAGGGAGAATACTGGAGACAGTCACTCGGTACTCAGGTTTCTGGTGCGCTGTACTGGTTCGCCACAAATTCCAAGACACTTATTCGGAACTCGCGCAAATGCGCATAACCGTTTTGAAAGAAAAGGCGAAACCCTCTAATTGCAAAATATGAAACCTTGACTGTTGTCGACAGTGTAAAGAAGAGCCAAGAACCAAGTCATCGTGGAAGGACGGGTCATTTCTTCATTCTTTTGTCGTGTCTTTCGAAACAAAGGTACTGTTTATTGCACAGACACAAGGAAGATTAACGTTCGGGATGCGGATTTTCCTCCTAACTTCCCACAAAAGATCCTCGATGGTCGTACAAACCGCGAAAGCAAAATGACCCTTTCCGCATAAAATTAACTTCATCTATTGCAAGTTTTGATTATCCAAAAATCAGAGGTGTTATTAGTCTAAATCTATTGGAATCTCTATTTTGATTGAAAGATGGCTAGCTTTTTTGGGTTAGGTGGACTTGGCTCAAGCAACAAGCGGGAGGAATCCGCGTTGATGGCGCATGACAATCTTGGAGGGGAGAACTGGGAAGCTCCGCCGCCAAGAAGAAAGACAAGGATGCGTCGAAGAAAAGAAAGACAAGAAGAAACTCAAGGGATCAGACGCAGCCCTTCATAATGCTGAACTTGCCGAGAAGGCAGCGCAGGAGATGGCGAACGCAATGAGTTGGTGGAAACAAGGTCCTACGGAGGCTGCTGATCTCTCGAAGAAGGACCTGAGCTGGCTGAACGATAAGGTCGAAGATGTCAGTGTGATTAGTAAATTCAGCGTGCCTGATATCGAACAATTCAAGGAAGTTACTAAGAATGTGGATATCATGTCAAATCTCAAAGATCGCAAACTCCGCAGCTTCAAGTATGATCCGGAAGAAGAGGCCAAGCGAGCGAAAGAAATTGAAGAGCGTACAAACAAGATGTTTGACGCGGTAAACTGGTGGCAGTCGGCAAAACCAGGTAACATCAATGCGCCGACGATTGATGTGAATGCTGGGATTGCAGAGTTTCAAGAACTGGCACAGTGGTGGGCCGACAATGGAAACCTCCACAAGACCAACATTAAAGCCAAGCGAGCTGGGAAGATCCGTGGCTATATCAGCAAGTACAAAGGACAGTCTGCGAACATGGCTGAGGAGGCCGCGAAGATACATCAGGCACTCTCTTGGTGGGCAAAGAACGGTCAGCAGTTCGAAGTTGAATTGGTTGAATTCGATGAAAGTGTGGAGAAGCTGAAAAAAGTCAGTTTTTGTTTGATCATTGGCAGCTCAAGAGCCTTCCGGTCCGAATGCACGTCAATCCGATTACGGATCCCCGTGGTGCTGAGCGCTTGGCACAAAAACTGGAGACTTCTCGCTCGATTTATGGAAAAGGAGAGTTTCAATTTTCACGCGTCGAATCGAACGAATTGGATCCATTTCGTCAGATCAAGCATGAACTCATCCGGATCCAAATCAACAAAACGAGCCCGGAATGGGTATCGGAGGAATTAGATTCGATTCTGTCGTGGTGGAGAGGACAAGGTGTGTCTTTCGACCCCAGAATCCAAAGTCGCCGGATGACTATGTAATGTTCCAGAAGGCGAGTGAACTATTTAAATTTTGGGGAATCGAACACCCTAAAACTATTTCAGCCAGCCGTGTCGCAGAGCTTGAAAAGAGATGCGTGCCACTGTATCGTTCTGGAACCGCAACAAGGATGTGGATGAGGAGCACTTGGATCCTTTCGAGCTGGAAAAGCTTCGAAACATAAAGAATGTATCTATCAATCTATGTCAGCATATGACGGAGAAGCAGACGAAAGATTCTATCAAAACCATCGAAGATATGATTGGCTGGTGGCGTCTAAAGGGAGGAAAGTTCAACCCGGATTCGAGTGCGCCTGGCGATTTGAAGCGCTTTGAAGACCTAAAGATGCTTTACACCAGTTACCGATGCGGACCGGAACTAGTTGCCGATATGGCCGCCAAAGAGTTGGGAGATGACCTGAACTGGTGGCTTCGTAGCAACAAAGGACTTGATGCAAGGAAGTATAGTGATGCTGATCTGGACAAGTTCAAAAGGGTTCAAGGTGCCATGCAGCTGTGGCTAAGCAGCGATAAAAGCAAGGTGACCCAGGGTAAGACCTTCGATAACTTATCCGACAAAGATGGCATTCTCTTGGCAAAGGATATGGTTGCCTCTATGGAATGGTTTAACAAGACGGGCAAGTCGTACGATGTGAAGCAGTCTCGCGAAAAGCTTCGCGAGTCATCTGTGTATTCGAAAGAGGCCAAGGATATGCTTGTATGGCTCCATGATCCAGATGGCTTGAAAGGTCTTACTTCGGTCAATCTCGAGCACTTTGAACCGAAAGACCTAACCAAACAAGCAAAGGCCCTGCGAGATGAAATGGGTTGGTTCAAAAACGAAGGCAAAGACATCAGTCGTGCCCAAATTGCTGACGAAGAAAAGTATGACCAGGCTCAAAACTTGCTCAATGGTGGAATGACCATGGTCGGCCTATTTCGAAGAGTGACGCGAAAGAAGCTACATCCGCCATAGAGGAGATGTTGGCCTGGGCACGGAGCGTGAAGGAGATCCCATGCTGGAAAATCCCGCTAAATTTGCTTTCCTCAAGAATCTCTTCAATGTCTGGTCTCCCGAGAGATCATCGAAAACCGCACTCGATGAGCAAGTGATGAACGAAGTGGAAGAGCACTTAGGATGGTGGCGTCAGACTAAGTTTCCTGTTGACTTGGAAAAGCTGTCGGAGCCGGAACAGGTCCCAGTTCAAAATTTGCTTCAGCTTGCTCATGCTTTCAGAGCTTCCAAAGCAGGACAGAAGACTCAGGACGACAATGATGTTCTAGCATGGACTCGCGAACCAGGTACAAGGTTGGAGTTAGATTCACATATAGGGAATGCGTTGGAGGACGTCATGGGATGGTTTGACGTTCAAGGCGCAAGTGATGCACCGAAAGCGCGACTTCCAGTTAGTGCCACGGCCAAGCTCGACAAGGTGAAAGAAAGTGTCGTGTGGTGGGAAAGAACGGACCCTTCTGCTCGTCCAAAGAGAAGTGAACTTGAACAGCTATACCTGAAGATCGACTTGTTGCCGCCACTAAGGAAGTGGTGGTCTCATCGCGGAAAGGACTTCGCCACGCGTAACGGGCACATGAATTTGGAAGAAGCCGAGGACGTTGACAAGAAGATGAACGCCGCCTTCTTGTGGCTCGAAAAGAACTTGAAAGGTGCCGACATGCCTTCCGGTATTGCCACAGATGTCAACAAGATGGCGAATGCGCTAGGATGGCTTCGCGGCAGGGATTCCGATGCCGACAGTGTCATCTCCAAGTCTACAGCGGGTGGTAATAAGGGTGCTACGAAAGGTCCGTTGACCGAGGAAGAGAAACGCGCCAGAGAAATGGAGGATGCTCTTAACTGGCTCCGCAACAACGACATGAATTTCGGAGACAAGAGTCTTGATGTCCAGTCTCTTGCTACATTATCCATGATATCCCAGATCATTCCAGGGCCAAAAACATGGACAAAAGCGATGTGGAAGCTACGATGGAAAGTGCTCTAGACTGGCTCCGTAGTAACGACGATACGAAAGAGTTTAGTTTGGATGACATCTCCGTCGCATCTTGGAAGAAAGGAAGATCAGCTCTTGGTGTTGCTAAGACTGATGAAGAAAAGAGGGCCAATGAAATGGCAAGCGCCCTTGACTGGCTGAAGAATAACAACGTAGCCGACGCCTACGACGTAGCTTCGGTCAAGTCGTTCAAATCGCTTGCCAGCTCTAATTTCCTTGCGAAAATTCCGGAGTCTGAGTCAGGTGCCGACAACGCTTTGGCGTGGATACGTAACGACAGAGCTGTGCGCGGTTTCGATGACATGTCTGATGTGTCGTCTAAGAAAAGTTCAGGCCAGCAGGCATTCAAGCCCAAGACTGCCGAGGAATTACGAGCAGCTGAGATGGCAAGCGCGCTGGACTGGCTCCGCACAGAAGTTGTCGACTCGCAGTCTGTGGCAAGCGGTATAGCGTCGATCGCGTCCTTCCAAACAATCGGTGGCGGGAAAATCGGAGATACAAGTGAGATGGCCGCAGCTTTGAACTGGCTCCGTCAAAATGATGCTGGACTTCGTGGATTGGACGATCCCTCCGCAGCATCGTCTGTACGTAGGACTGGAGGGCCAATGACCGAAGCAGAGAAAAGCCTTGGAAATGCAGAAAGCTCTCGATTTGTTGAAGTCTGGTGATGCCAGTGTTGGGGAATGTCTGCTCCATCAATGGGATCCATGGGTCTTGGCCTTGTTGGGGATGATGTAGGAACTTCGGCGATGGAAGATGCGCTAAACTGGTTGCGGAGTAAGGAAATCAACGTGACGATTTGTCTTCGGCATCCTCTGCGCGTGGCCCTCGCGGTCCAATGACTGATGAAGAGAAGAAGGCATGGGAAATGCAGAGAGCACTTGACTTGTTGAAGTCTGGTAATGCCAGCGTAGGAGGGATGTCAGTTCCTTCTGTAGGCTCCGTTGGGTTGGGGCTTGGCTCTACAGCATTTGGTGACGCTTTGGATTGGTTAAAAGGAACAAGGCTGGTCAACTTGACGACCAGTCAACCGGATCTGCCATATCACGTTCACTTTTGCCAGAGCAAGTACAATCAAACCAAATGGGTAATGCATTGGCTTGGTTGAGAGATAACACACCAGATGTAGAAGACGTGGACATGGACACACTCAACGCTTTTCGAAACCTTGCCGGACTACCAATTATGGATAACGACATCTCCTTTGATCTTAAATCCAGGGCGATTGACGATGCTCTTGATTGGCTTCGAAAGAATCCACCAAGTGTCGAGTCCCTGGATGATGCGGCTATCAAAACCTTCGCAACCCTTGCCGGTATCGACATGCCTATTTTTGAACTGTCTCCCAGAGACAAAGCACAAGCAACAGATGAAGCATTGGCGTGGCTACGGCTCAATGGGCTCGATGCAAACGAGATCGATGACGTAGCTCTAGTAAGCTTTGCTAATCTTGCTGGAATTACCATTCCTTCTGAGAAAGCTTTATCTCCTGGCGAACGATCAAGAGTGGTACAGGATTCCATGGGGTGGTTACGAAACAATACCCCTACAATAGAAGATATCGAAGCTTTGGATGACGAAGCATTTCAGGCCCTGATGAAGATGGGTGGAGTGGAAATAGCACGCCGAAAACCGAAAAGCCTTTCTGATGGACAAAAGGAAAACATTGTTGAAGGAGCGCTTGATTGGCTCCGGAACAATGATATTAGTCATAAGCCCTTGGACGACAAAATGCTGTCGGCCTTGACAAACGTGGCTGGTATCTCGATGCCCAAGAGGACTATCCCCGAACAAGAAAAGGCTCGTGCAATGGATGACGCACTTCAATGGCTCCGGCTCAACTCTGCCGACATGGACTTCAATGATCTCGACGAAGGGACTATTTCCGCCCTTGCTGAAGTGGCGGGTATCGCAATGCCACGAAGCAATCGACGCCACGACAATAAAGTCAAGCAAGACGTCTTGGGCAGCGCCATGAGTTGGATACGCGACAAGCAAGCGAAGCCAGGCACTGTCGATGATACCACACTTGCGGCACTATGCGAATTGGCCGGAGTTGATCTACCGGGTGCGTTCGTCCCAAGCGAAGATCGAGAGGGTGCGATGAGAAACGCTTTGGAATGGCTAAGGAATAACAAACCTGACCTCAAGAACGTCGAGTTCGACGATACAGCTGTCTATGCCTTTGCCAATCTTGCCGGAATAGACATACCCAGAGGTAACCTAGACGAGACTCAGAAGAAGCAGGCAGCCGCAGATTGTCTAAAATGGCTGAGGAACAACAAAGTAAACACGGATGACCTCGACATGCCTACATTGACTTCGCTTCTCAACATGGCAGGAGAGGATCTTCCCACGGCAGAATTTTCCGAGAAAGATCGGAAGACAGTATTGGACGATGTCATGAAATGGATCCGGTCAGGAGACGCGTTGCCTGATTTGTTTGTTGACGAATTACCGGGTCTATATGCGCTTCGTCAAATGGCTGGAATGTCCCCTTTACCTGGATTCGACGCATCGAGCCCTGCTGTACACGCCAAGACGGCATCGGAGGCACTTGAATGGCTTCGGAGCGAGCAACCGAAGAAAGAAGACATCACTGATCCGATCCTTTACGAACTTGCTAGACTTGCTGGCATCGATTTACCGAGAATGGAAATCACTAAGGAGGACAAGAAACGCGCAGCAGACGATGCTATCAAATGGTTGAGAGATAACGAGCCAAACACGGACGATCTCGACGATCTCGACATCATGGCATTCGCGACCCTCGCTGATGTTCCACTCCCACAAGGAACTTTGTCCACGCGAGCGAAGAACAAGACGATGGAAGCTGCTCTCGGTTGGCTCAGACAGAAAGACCCTGATCTTCAAGCTGTTGATGCAGCCACACTCGAGGCATTCAAAAATATCCCCGGCATTCCTCTTCCAAAAAAAGCTTCACAACTCGACAGGGCGAGGAAAATCGAAGAAGCCCTCGAATGGTTACGGAACAATGATCCCAATTTGGGTGATTTAGACGAAACCAGCTTTATGGCCATTGCAAATCTGGCTGGAGTTCCGATTCCTCGAAAACATCCGTCTTCTGAAGAGAAAACGAAAGTTGCCGAGCAAGTCATGGGATGGTTGAGAAATAACAATGATGTCGGCACAAACAGTGTCGGCTTACCCGCCATGGCTGCCTTGGCCGACTTGAGTGGTGTCCCGCTGCCCCAGGCGAAAGTGACGGCAGAATCGAGGACACATACCATGGCTGACGCCCTGAACTGGCTCAGGAACCAGGACACGTCGCGCTTGGATGATACGACCGCTTTGGCACTTGCTAATCTGTCGGGCCTGTCACTTGACATCCCAAGAGGAAGGGAGAGGGCAAAGTTCTTCGACGATGCCATGCACTGGATAAGGAAGAATACGGTGAACGCTGATGAAGTTGACGAGCCGAGCTTGCGGTCTCTCGCCAATTTAGCTGGTATAAATCTGTCAAAAGGCAAGCTTACGATATCTGCTAAGAAGAGGGGCATCAACGACACTGTCAAATGGCTTCGAAACTGCCAGGTCACACGAGGACCTTGACGATCCGGAATTGCAGGCGCTCGCCAACTTTGCGCATATGGAATTCCCGAAAAGCGCACCGTGCCCGCTAACAGCCAAGTCATCATCGACACCGTTTTGAATTGGGTCAGAGACAACAGCCCGAAACTTAGGGATATCGATGAACCGAGCCTACGAGCGCTCGCAAGTCTTGGTCAGGTTTCCTTACCAAAAGGAAATCTATCCTTGTCTGCGAAGAAAAACGGTCTGGACGATACATTGCAATGGCTTCGAAACAACCAGGTTCACTCGGAAGACGTAGATTATCCGACTCTTCTGGCTCTTGCCAGTCTTGCAGGAATTTCCATAGAAAGCAGTCCTGCAACAAGTTCCCTGTTGGCGTACAAAAGACAGTCGAAGACGTTTTCACTGGATCAGACACAACAACCCCAACGCTAGTAAAATCGATGACCCCACCCTGCGTACTTTGACCTCTCTTGCTGGCATCAATTTGCCAAAACGAAAGCTTCATCTCCAGGAGAAGCAGCAAGCCTTGGATGAGGCTGTACGTTGGCTTCGTCAAAATAGTGTTGACATCAAAGAACTTGACGATCCTGTACTGCAGGCTCTTGCTAAGCTAGCAGGTATTGAGATGCCATATTTGGCTGCCCCGCCGTCTTCCAGCGAACAGACGGTGAAGGATGCTCTAAAATGGTTAAGAGACAATGCTCCGAAAGTAAAGATATTGATGACGCAACACTGCTGGCTTTGACACGAATGAGCGGAGGATCCCGTTGAGGTGGTTAAGGCTCGCCCCGAAGGCAAACAGAAAGGTTTGGATCATGCTTTGGAATGGCTTCGTAATAACGAGCCCAGCTTCAAAGACTTTGACGATCCTGGTATACAAGCCCTTGCCAATCTTGCTGGTCTTCCATTACCGATCGAAGCAGGGTTGCCACTAGACAAGAAGTCGACGGTCGAGAACGTATTACGGTGGTTGCGTGGAAATACTACTCCTAGCCCAGAGGACCTGGACGAAAGTACTATCCGCATCTTGGCTAACCTCGCAGGACGTCCGTTGCCACGGGGATTTCTTCCATACGACAAGAGGGAGAAGTCGCTTGACCATTCAGTAAACTGGTTACGGAACAACTCCCTCAGCCCCGAAAGCCTTGATGAACCGACTGTCCAGGCTCTCGCGAATTTAGCAGGAATTCCAGCTGTTCGTATTACAGATGCCAGTCGAAATCCACAAGCGTCTGCTATGAACGATGCTCTTGAGTGGCTTCGAAAGAATAATATTAACGAAGGAGATTTGAGCGATCCCGCTGCCCTGGAGGCTCTTTTCGATCTCGCACAGATGGATCCCCGGGAGGTCTGAACATCGGTCCAGGTAGATCCATCGAAGATGCTTTGAATTGGCTGCGCAGCAACGACGTCAGTCCAAATGATCTAGATGACCCGACTTTCCAGTCTCTTGCTAGTCTTGCAGGTATACGACTGCCGGGTGATGTACTGTCAAGTGACCAGAAAGGAGACATTGTTGATGATGTCTTAGAATGGCTGAAAAACAACGAACCGGATTTGGAATCAATTGACGGACCTAGCATTCGCATTCTTTGCAACTTGGCCGGAAAACCGCTTCCCAAAGGAAAATTGACCAAAAGGCGAAGAAAAAGGCTCTTGATGATTCCCTTCATTGGCTTCGCAACAATAAAGTGAACGGAGCGTCTATTAGCGAGCCAGTTGTCGCTGCACTCGCCAACATGGCTGGTGTATTTATACCACGTGGGTCTATCCTGACGAGGCGAAAGAGAAGCTCATCGACGATGTATTGAGCTGGGTTCGCAACAATCCCCTCCGTCTGTAGATGACATTGACGAGCCTAGTTTGCGTATCATCAGTAATTTGGCTGGGAGTCCCCTTCCCCGAGGCAGACTTTCTCAGCCTGAAAAGCTTGAAGCCCTTACGGATGTATTGAATTGGCTTAGAGACAACACCCCCGACTTTCGTACACTAGACGATCCATCCATACATGCTTTGGCCAATCTTGCTGGAATTCCATTATCAGGCCCCAAGCTTATCCCGGATAATGCAAAACAGGTAATATATGAAGACTTTCAAGAGTGGGTTAGAAACAATATCCCGGAGGCGGAGGATATTGACGAGCCGGAACTGCGTCGACTTGCTAGTCTGGCAGGGATCGACCTTCCTCTAGGGAAACTGTCGCCGTCGTCAAGAAAGAAGGCCCTTGATGACACTCTAGTGTGGATGAGGACAAACACAATGAACCCACGAGACCTAGATGATCCTAGTATTCACGCACTTGCTAGCCTAGCTGGAATCCCAATCCCTCGCGGTGATATTCCACCGGACCAAAAGAAGGCAGTCCTGCAGCAGGCACTATCATGGGTCCGAACAAACAGCCCCTGGCATTGGACCTCGACGAACCGACTTTGCGTAATCTTTCGACTATGGCGGGTGTCCACTCCCAAAGGAAAACTTGACCTTCCGACCAAAAGAAAGCTCTTCAAGATGTCGTTGAGTGGTTGCGCAGGAATAACCCTGATCCGCACGATATCGACGACCCTTCGATTCTATCTCTTGCGAATCTCGCCAATCTGAAAATGCCACCAGGGATATTCCTCTGGACCACAGGCGTCGTATTGTCGATGATGCATTGAAATGGCTGCGAAACAGTGATACGGGCCCTGAAGGCCTCGACGATCCTGGTCTTCGCGCATTGGCAAGTCTGGCCGGGTTTCCCCTTCCGCGCGGTCCAATCTCCCGAAAGGACAATAAGAAGAAAACCGAAGACGTTTTGCATTGGTTACGAAGGAACCAGCCGGATCCCGCCGACCTAGATGACGCAGCGATCCAAGCTCTTGCTAACCTGGCAGGTCTTCCACTGTCCTGCAAAACTATTCCAACGACTAGCAAGGAACCACTAGTCGATGCTGCTTTGAGATGGGTTCGCTCTCATGATCCGAGACTCGAAGACCTAGACGAGCCGACTATCAAAGCTTTGGCGAGTCTCGCCGGAATTCCAATGCCAGCGGGCAAGTTATCACGTCGCGCAAGTGAAAAAATTCTTGACGGAGCAGTCAAGTGGCTGAGAAGCAGCACGCTAAACGCAGATGACCTTGACGATCCAGCTATTCTCGCCTTGTCGACTCTTGCAGGTATACCTTTACCCCGTGGAGCAATCCCTGTCGACAAGAAACGCACTGTGTTGGACAATGCTATTCAGTGGATAAGGAGAACGAGCCGGATGCGGACAAACTGGACGAGCCAACTGTCCGGGCGTTGTCAAATCTTGCTGGCAAGCCTCTTCCTCCCGGCAAGATTTCCCAACCGCAGAAAGCCGAGGCTTTGAAAGCCACAACAAAGTGGCTGCGATGTAACAGGCCTGATACATTTGTCCTCGATGATCCAACAGTTCATGCTCTTGCGAACCTCTCGGGAATATCCATACCTCGCGGTGAATTACCCGTTCATAAGAAACGGCCCGTTCTTGAGAGCGCTATGGAGTGGTTGCGTAGCAACGAACCAAGTATTCGTGACCTGAAGGAACCTGAATTACGTGCACTCTCGAATCTCGCTGGCCTGCCATTGCCTCGTGGAAGGCTCTCTTCGACCGAGAAAACAAAAGCCTTGGACGAAGCCGTACGATGGTTGCGTAATAACAACGTCGATCCTAACGACCTCGATGATCCGACTGTCTTCGCTTTGTCATCTTTGACTGGAATCCCTTTGCCGAAAGGCGAAATTCCTGTTGAAGACAAATTGCCTGTTCTTGAAGAAGCTATCGGCTGGATCAAAGAAAACCCGAACGTTGCTCCCGAAGATGTGGATGAACCAACTGTCCGTGTTCTCTCCACGTTGGCTGGAATTCCCTTGCCTGTTCGAAAATTGACCCACGAGGAAATAAAGAAAGGAATCAACGACTCGATAGACTGGATTCGTAAAACACCGCTCGATCCTTTTGATCTGGACGATCCTTCATTTCATGCGTTGGCGAATCTTGCTGGAATTCCTCTACCAGAAAGAGTCATTCCGAAGGCGCAAAAGTAGCTGCCTTAGAGGAGTCACTTGAATGGTTGAGATCAAGCAATCTCACCACTGAGGACCTCGACACCCCTGCTCGCGTTGTGCTTGCGAATCTCACCTCTGATTCGCCGGAATTTGCTGCACAACCTCAGTCGAAGAAGGAATCATTTGACGACGCAGTTGAATGGATACGTGGTGATAATATCAACCCCGAGGGTTTGGACGAACCAGCAATCATTGCTTTATCGAATCTAGCAGGCATTCCAATTCCGAGGGAAAGATCCCCGTGAAACAGAAAGAACGGGTTGTCCAATCAGTCCAAGAATGGGTCAGGAATAATGAGCCGTCTCCAGATGATCTCGACGAGCCGTCGATCCGGTGTCTTTCGAATTTGGCCGGAATCCCTCTCCCTAGGGGTAGGTTGCCTGAACTAGTGAAAAGAAGGCTTTGGATGACGCAGTCGGATGGCTTCGAATGAACAACCCCGACGCTCACAATATAGATGATCCGACAACTTTCGCTTTAGCGAATCTCACAGGCGTACCGATCCCCGAATCCACCATTCCAACCGAAAAGAAAAGTGTACTAGTGGAAGAATCACTGGCGTGGGTCCGTAATAATGAACCGAGTGTGAACAAACTTAGTGAACCCGCCTTGCGATCCTTGGCAAATTTAGCGCAGATTCCAATTCCCACCAGAAAGCTGTCTACGCCAGAAAAGAAGAAGCTTCTGGAAGATGCCGTTGACTGGATACGAGGAAACGAAGTTAAATACGGAAACATGGATGATCCCACTGTCCACGCTTTGTCGAATTTGGCGGGTATCCCTATTCCTCAGGGCACCATTCCTATCGACAAGAGGCGTGAAATCGTCCAAAATGCCCTTCAGTGGATTCGAAGCAACGTCCCATCAGTAGACGATGTGACCGAACCTACTGCACGTGCCCTCGCAAACCTCGCGGGCATTCCTCTACCACGAGGAGCTCTTTCGCAACCAGCCAGGACGAAAGTACTTGACCAGATTCTAGAGTGGTTACGATCAAATGAACCAGAATTGTGCTGTTTAGATGATCCAGAAGTTCTCGCACTTGCGTCGATCGCAGGGATCCCGATGCCACGATCCCGGGCCGGCCTGCCCGAGAGCGTGAAGCGGCCTGTGGTCGAGAGTGCGTTGGACTGGGTACGTTCCAGTTCTCCGTTGCCGAGCGACTTGAACGAACAGACCGTGAGAGAATTGTCGAATCTGGCAGGAATCCTCTCCCACGTGTACGACTGTCCAAACCAGCAAAAAAGAAGGCGCTTGACGATGCAGTGGCATGGCTGCGCGCAAATAATCCGAATCCAGACGAACTATGCGATCCGGCGATACACGCACTTGCAACATTAGCTTCGATTCCTTTACCCCAAGGGACCATTCCACTCGAACAAAAGAAAGTATATTGAATAGTACGCTGGAGTGGATCCGAACGACGGAACCAACTTTTGGTGACTTGGACGAACCAAGCTTACGGTACCTATCGAATTTGGCTGGGGTACCTATCCCAGTAGGAAAGATGAAACCCGGTCAAAAGAAGAAGGCCTTGAACCATGTAGTCGATTGGCTGAGAGTCAACGATCCCAATCCAGGGGACATGGACGACCCTACAATCACCGCTTTGGCTAACTTGGGTGGCTTGCAGCTTCCAGTAAAGGCAGTCCCTCTTCACTCGAAAAAGGCAATCCTGGATGGGTCACTTGAATGGGTACGCAATTCTACTCTAACGCCTGAGGATCTACAAGAGCCTGCTTTGCGAGCTCTTGCCAATTTGGCAGGCGTACCGCTACCCCAGGGTCGTGTCCTCCGCATTTAAAGCAGAAGACCTTGGATGACGTCGTTAACTGGGCACGGATGAACAATTCGGACCTAGACGACGTTGATGACCCTATGCTTCATGCTCTAGCCAATTTAGCGGGAATTCCCATTCCTATCAGAAGCATACCACTTGAGCAGAAAAAACATGTCGTTGAAGCTTCCATTGACTGGTTGAGAAGCAACACTCCCACTGAGCACGATCTGACTGAGCCGTCGTTGCGAGCACTTGCAAATCTTGCTGGCTTGTCTCTTCCTCAAAGGAAACTTTCGGCTGAGGAGATAAAGAAGGCCTTTAACGATGTTCTGGGATGGCTCCGCGACAATTCGCCTTGCCTCGACGACATCGACGATCCTACCCTCTACGCTTTTGCGGATATCGGCGGCATTCCTATACCTCGCGGGAACATTCCTGTGAAGGACAAGGCTACAGTCATCGATCAGGCTGTCGATTGGATTAGCAGAAACAACGTTGTCCCCGAAAACATAGATGAGCCAACGGTTAGAGCTCTTTCGAACTTAGCAGGTCATCCACTCCCGCCAGGCAAGCTACCTATTGCTCTGAAGCGTAGAGCGCTAGAGGATGCCGTTGACTGGCTCAGAAACAATAACCCCAGCCCTTATGATCTTGATGACCCAACAACGGTGGCACTTGCTAGCGTTGCTGGATTATCCATTCCCAGAGGTGATATTTCAATCGAAAAGAAAAGACCAGTTCTAGAGGACTCCTTGACTGGGTCCGAAACAATGATATCGATACTGAGAACGTTGACGAACCCACACTTCGCACCCTTTCGAATCTGGCAGGCTTGCCTCTTCCTAAGAGGAAGTTGTCCCTGCTGAAAAGAAGAAAGCGCTGGATAAAACAGTTGAATGGCTGAGACGAAACGATCCCAATCCTGAAGACCTCGACGACCCGACTGTTTATGCTCTATCAAGTCTCGCTGGAGTGCCGATTCCTCGTGGTGAGTTGTCAGTTTCCAATAAAGCACCTGTAATAGAGGCTGCAATCAAATGGATTCGCAGCAATGACCCTTCATGCGATGACATTGATGAGCCTGCACTGCGTGTCCTTTCGAATTTGGCCGGAATTCCTCTACCGCGAGGTGCAATTCCGTCCTCCGCCAAGGCCAAGGCCTTTAACGACGTTATCGACTGGCTGCGAAAGAACGATCCAGACCCATACGATGTTAATGATCCCGCCACGTTTGCCCTTGCAAATCTTGCCGGTGTTCCAGTCCCCAAGGGACAACTTCCGGTATCCAAGACGCAAAGCTTGATTGAGCAAACACTTGATTGGGTTCGAAACAATGAACCAAGTCCAGAGGATATCGATGAACCAACTTTGCGAACACTTTCTAACTTGGCAGGTATCCCGCTTCCCAGGGTAAATTAATCCCGGCGGCAAAAGAAAAGGCTTTGAACGGTGTGGTCGACTGGATGCGTCAAAACAGCCCGGATCCTCATGACGTAGACGACCCGACAGTTGTAGCACTGGCCAACCTAGCAGGACTTCCCTTGCCTCGAGTGAACACCGTGGTACAACAAAAGCTCCACTTGTCGAAGGAGTACTAGATTGGCTTCGATCGACAAATCCTGACGCAGAAGACCTTGACGAGCCCACTGTCAATATTATCTGCAACTTGCCAAAGGGTGATGGTCTTCACCCGGCCGTGTCCACACCAACCGAGGACCAGGTTTTGAAGGCGCAATGGACTGGCTGCGGAATAATAAACCCGGTCCCGGAGAGGTCGATGACCCGACTGTTCATGCTTTGGCTAATCTGGCAGGTATTCCAATGCCGCGTGGATGTATCCCTCTCAAGGATGCTCGTCCTGCAATCGATAAGGCATTGGATTGGGTGCGGCACAACGAACCGACGTGTGAGGATCTCGAAGAACCTGATTTACGCGCTTTGTCCAACCTGGCTGGAATTCCTCTTCCGCGCGGACGGCTCACTTCCTCCGAGAAAGAAAAGGCGTTTGGAGACGTAATGGACTGGCTCAGGATCAATAGCCCTGACCCTAGTGAACTTGACGATCCCACAACACAAGCTCTAGCCAATTTGGCCGGAATCCTTCTTCCACATCGACTTATTTCCGATGACAAGAAGAAGTACGTCGTTGAGATGTCGCTTGACTGGGTTCGTCATAACGAACCTGCCGTTGAAGATCTTGAGGAACCCGACTTGCGTGCATTGTCTAATCTCGCTGGGGTCCCACTCCCTCGCGGAAAGCCTTCGTCAGAGGTGGCGAAGGCCGCACTGGATGAAATTGTTGATTGGTTACGCCAAAACAACCCGGACCCACGGAACTTGGATGATCCGACCGTGCACGCACTTTCAAATCTAGCTGGTATCCCTCTTCCGAAGGGGTCCATACATCCAAAGAAAAAACGTGCTGTTGTTGAAGACGGCCTCGACTGGTGCCGAACTCACCAACCGAGACCAGAAGAAATTTCAGAACCGAATCTGCGGACGCTTTCAAATTTAGCAGGAATCCTCTCAACCCCAGCAGACTGCAACCTAATGAGAAAGCGAAAGCTGTGGATGACGTCATGGAGTGGCTGAGAAATAAGGGCCCAGAAGACCTCGAAGTTGACGATCCTGTTACAATAGCATTGGCTAACATTGCCGGCATTCCGCTGCCTAATGGAGATATCCCAAGGGAAGGAAAGGAAACCATTATCGACAGCACATTTGACTGGGTTCGCCACAACGAACCAATACCAGAGGTCTTGAAAGAGCCTGATCTCAGGGCTCTCTCGAACCTTGCAGGTGTACCTCTTCCTCGAGGTAGACTCAGGCCCTCTGAAAAGACTAAAGCCGTCGAGAATGCCGTTGAGTGGTTACGCCAGAACAAGCCAGATCCTAATTATGTTGATGATCCGACCACGCAAGCACTTGCCAACTTGGCTGGAATCCCCATGCCTCGGGGATCCGAGCGATTCCGGTAGAAGTAAAGCGTCCTGCGATAGCAGAAGCTATGGATTGGATTCGTCAAAGTGATTGTGCGCCTGAGCATGTCGACGAACCCACACTAAGGGAGCTGTCAAGTTTGGCGGGATTACCGCTTCCGGAAGGAAGACCGACAACGAGGGAAAAGAAGAGTGCCTCAATAACGTCATGGAATGGTTGAGACATAACGAACCGAACCCAGACGATCTTGACGACCCGGTAGCACATGCACTATGTAACTTGGCTGGACTGCCGCTTCCATGTGTGGAAGTCCCCTCGAAAATAAAAGCGCTGTTCTCGATGACGCGATCGAGTGGATCCGGTACAACAGACCGCAACCAGAAGACGTTACTGAACCCGACTTGCGCGCCCTCGCAAATCTCAGTGGGGTGTCACTGCCTCATAGAAGACTCTCTACCCAGGAGAAGAAGGAAACGTTGGAGGAGCTCGTAGATTGGTTACGGCACAACAAACCAGAGCCCGAAGATCTTGACTCACCGGCAACAATAGCCTTGTCTAATATTGCTGGTGTACCGATTCCACGCGGTTCCATTCCTCGAGAGCAGAAACAACCTGTAGTGGAGCAATCGTTAGAATGGATTCGGCAGCGCGAACCGAACTTGGAGGATTTCGACGAGCCCACCTTGCGAGCCTTGACTAACTTAGCTGGTATTCCTCTCCTCCGGGAATGCCGTTGCAGCACCAGAAAGAGCAAGTTGTCTCTGATGTTGTGGACTGGATCCGCGCCAACAATCCTCACCCAGATGATTTGGAAGACCCAGTAGTCCACGCACTTGCCAACATTGCTGGTGTGCCAGTACCACGCGGTGAGATTCCTGTCGACCTAAAGAAGCCAGTAATTGACGACACCACCGATTGGCTACGACACAATACACCGACGCCCGAGGACGTCGACGAGCCAACACTACGACAGCTTTCAAATCTAGCAGGGCGCCCCTGCATCGCGGTCACCTTTCGTCTCCGGAGAAGAAGGAAGCCCTGGAAGACGTAGTGGAATGGTTGAGGAAAATAAACCAAAACCCGAGGACATCGACGATCCAACCACAATAGCCATGGCAAATTTAGCGGGTGTGCCTTTACCTAAGGGATCGATTCCAATGAGTGAAAGACTGCCCATCGTTGTCAGCGCCATGGACTGGATTCGTAAAATGAGCCAGGACCGGAAAGCCTTGATGAGCCATCGTTGCGCGCTCTCGCCAACCTCTCAGGTCATCCTCTTCCTCGTGGTGCAATCTTGCCTCACAAGAAACAAGAGGTCCTGGAAGATGCTGTTGAATGGTTACGCTCGCATGATCCTCGCCCGGAAGACCTCGATGATCCGACATTAACTGCACTGGCTAATCTTGCTGGTATCCCGCCGCCCTCTCGTCAGCCAGTAAAACAAAAGAGCCCTGTGTTGGAGGAGGTCTGCGATTGGCTTCGCGACAATAATCCCCAAAAGAAGAACGTTGACGAACTAACTTTGACTACGTTGTGCAATCTTGCTGGTCTCCCTCTTCCTTCTGGTAAGGAGGAGAAACCCCAATACAGAAAGCGATTGATACGGCCGTGGACTGGCTTCGAACTAATGAGCCTAACATAGACGACGTCGACGAGCCCACAGCTACTGCACTGGCTAATATCGCCGGAATACCACTTCCTGCAAAGCGAAATCCCACAAAGGAAGAAGTTATCAGTGATGCCATGGACTGGATCCGTAACAATGAACCGGAGCCAAGCTGTTTGACGAGCCGACGGTTCGTGCATTAGCAAACCTGGCTGGTATTTCGCTAAAGCCTGGTCGTCTATCTCCTTCAGAAAAGAAGTCGACATTGGAAGACGCAGTCGACTGGATTCGATCCAACGAGCCGTCCCCACAAAACATTGATGAACCTGCAACAGAAGCTTTGGTTAGCGTCGCGGGACTTCCGGTACCTCGAAGACCCGTTCCGCCCGTGGACAAAGAGTATCTTATTGACGAGGCAGTGGACTGGATTCGTCACAATGAGCCCAAGTCCGACGATGTAACGGGACCTGACTTGGTTGCCCTGACAAATCTTGCAGGGGTGCCCTTCCGTCAAATCCCACACAACCACAGAAAGACAAAGCCCTCGAGGACGTTGTCGAATGGTTGCGACACAACGAGCCGAATCCTAGCGAGGTCGATGAGCCAACCACCGCTGCACTAGCGAATATCGCCGGAATACCGCTGCCCCATGGAGTCGTAACTCCTGCGGATAAAAGAAGGCAATCGAAGACGTACTAGACTGGGCACGGAGCAACAATCCGACTCCGTGTGACGTTGATGAACCGACTACGCAGCAGCTTGCGAACCTTTCAGGGGTACCTCTTCCGGCAAACCCACTGAAGGAAAAGCCTTGGAAGATGTGATGGACTGGCTTAGAACAATGCCCAAGGTTCATCATATCGACGAACCTAGCGCTCGAGCTTTGGCAAACCTTTCTGGCCGTCCGCTTCCGAAGACAAAAATGTCTCCGGCTGAGAAATCACTGTTGCTAGACGATGTTGTTGAATGGCTAAGAACAAACGAGCCGGCCCCGAATCGTTCGACGAACCAACTCTCCACGCCCTTGCAAATATTGCTGGTGTCCCGCAACCGTCCACCGAACTTCCCGTTGAAGATAAAAATCGCGTGCTTGACGAAGCCATGGAATGGATCCGCAGCAACGAACCGACGCCTAGTGATGTGGATGAGCCCATGCTCTGCTCTTTGGCTAATCTCGCGGGAATACCAATCCCAGAAAGGTCACTAACCGAACCAGAGAAGAAAACGCTTATCGAGGACTCTCTCGACTGGCTCCGTAACAACAATCCTAGTGGTGATCTGGACAGCCCGTCCTTGGTTACTGTTGCTACTATCGCAGGCGTTCCGCTCCCAGACTTTATGACTCCAGAAGATAAGACAGCCATCATTGACGATGCAGTAGACTGGCTACGAAACCACCCTCCAGAACCGGACGACGTAACAGAGCCAGAGGCTAAAGCGATTGCAAATCTTGCCGGTATTCCACTTCCCACAAAGTTGCCCCAGCCAGAGAAAGAACGTGTATTGGAAGATATAGTGGATTGGCTCAGGAAGAACGAACCTGACGTCGAAGATGTTGATCTTCCTACTGTCTCGGCATTGGCCAACTTGGCCGGCGTCCCGATACCTTCAGGAATATCACCCGAGGAGGCGAAGCGAACTGTAGATGATACTTTAGAGTGGATCCGTTCCAATGATCCAAACCCATCAAATGTGAACGAGCCTACTCTCATTTCTCTGGCGAACATTGCGGGTGTGCCCTTCCGGACATGGTTACCCCCGACGACAAGCAAAATTCATCGATGATTCCCTTGATTGGATCCGTAAGAACCCTCCGAAACCGGAAGATCTGGATGCGCCGACCCTGAGTGCATTAACAAACCTAGCAGGACTCCCGAACCCGGAGCGCCCATTGTTACCTGAAGAAAAGAAACAGGTGGTGGACGACGTGGTCGATTGGCTCAGAAGTAACGATCCTAATCCAGCTGATGTCGACGAACCAACTCTTCTTGCGATGACTAATTTGGCAGGACTGCCGTACCCTCAAACCGAGCTAGCCCTTGAGCATCCTGAGGAGCCTTCGTTAGACTGGATGAGACAAAGAGGTCCAAAGCAGAATTTGGGTGCACCCACTCCTCCGCAATTGAATAACCTTCCCGGCGTTCCTGTCCTTGTGACACCCACCGAGAAGAAGCAGGCTGCAGAAGATGTTTTGGACTGGTTGCGAAATAACGAACCATCTCTCGACGATGTAGACGAACCTACTTTGCGAGCATTTACTAACCTGGCAGGCGTTCCATTGCCCAAGGAAATGAACCCAGAAGACAAGGCCAAAACGGTGGATGACTTCATGGAGTGGCTTCGAAGTAGTGAACCAAACCCGGATGATGTCGATGAACCAACTCTGACTTCGTTGGCAAACATTGCTGGTGTTCCCATAACAAAGAAGTTATCACCCGAAGATAAGAAGAAAGTTCTAGACGATTCGATGGACTGGCTCCGTAATAACAACCCCAACCCAGCAGATGTTGACAACCCAACTCTCACTAGCCTTGCCAATCTCGCTGGCGTTCCCATACCAGAAGGTGTGAGTCCCGAAGATAAGGTGAAAGCGATGGAGGAGGCTATCGACTGGATGAGGAGCAAGAAACCTGGAGACCTTCTCGAGCCAAGCGGCTTCGAACCGACGACCATTGATGGGGTGAAACTTCCCGAACCGAGTAGGGAAAAGGATGTCGAGACCGTCATGGACTGGCTCCGCAACAAAGGCGCTGATGTACCTGAGGAGGAGCCGGAGCCACTGGAATCCAAGAATATCCCCGGTACCAGTCAAGAAAACGGCACCAAAAACAAAGGCAATGGAAGACGCAATTGATTGGCTACGTAACAGAACCCCAGACACCCTGAGGATGACATTAGTCCCATTCAGTTCCAAAACGTTCCTCCGGCGAAGGATTAGCGCAGCCCCAAGACGCCCCCAGCTGGGACTGGAACCGCAATCGTGTACCTCCAGGAACCGATGGTCCACTTCCCTACAGTTCCCGAGGGACCAGGACAAGAAACTCCTCTGCAGACCCAGGCTCAGGACGGAGCCTCACCAGTTCAGTTGGAACAGGATGAACCGGCATGGGACTGGAACCGAAATCGCATACCACCAGGAACCGATGGTCCACTTCCCTGCAGTTCCCACGGGGTCCAGGACAAGAAACTCCTCTGCAGACCCAGGCTCAGGACGGAGCTACGCCAATACAATTGGAACAAAATGAACCGGCTTGGGACTGGGCACGGAACAGAGCACCGCCAGGTGTCGACGACCCCAAACCTATGAACTACAAGAATCTCCCTCCGCCAGACGTGGAGAATCCGGAATTTGAGTACGACCTCGAGCCCATTGACAATCCTGATGTTGTTGACGGATCAGCTCCGTGGGCCTCTGCTCCCGATGAAGCGTCTGATGATGGCCGTGGTCCAAAGCCGATGGCCCTTCCAGAAGAC
This sequence comes from Fistulifera pelliculosa, assembly GCA_026008555.1. Taxonomy (NCBI): domain Eukaryota; phylum Bacillariophyta; class Bacillariophyceae; order Naviculales; family Stauroneidaceae; genus Fistulifera; species Fistulifera pelliculosa. Next base: position 28,353 of record BROJ01000108.1, on the reverse strand, counting down.
ATATACAGCGAACCCTCTTCGGAAGAGCAAGAGGAGCCGAAAGGTACCGTGGTCCCCGTGCCTATGATGCTTACAGTTGCAATTCTAGGTTCTATAATTGGTTCGGCGGCGATGTCCGCTGCTCCTCCTGTCCAGCCTGTTCCACCCCGGAATTCTTGGCCCGACCAATCCTGGAGCGCCAATTCTCCCCGACCTACCAGTCGTACCGGACATCCCTGTGTGCAAGACCCAGCATGTAATTTCATAATGGGGCGATTGATCCTGTTTACCCTCCGAGCACGAGAGCGTTGATAAACATCCCAGGTACTTGTCAGAATTGGTCAAGGGAATGGCTTCGAACCGGCAAAGATATTATGGAATTTCAAGTCGAACGAATCAGGCAGCGCTTTGCGATGGCTCTTGTTTACTGTGAATTCAATGGAGACAACTGGTTAGAAGGAGAATTATGGGTATCCGAGCTGCATGAGTGCGACTGGTACACGATGGTTGGTGTAGACCCATGCGGTCGACGGGAGCAGTATCAAATTATACGAAATACGGGACAACAAATGCGCGGAACACTCCTCCAGAGATTGGTATGATTTCTTCCCTTTGGGAGATCAGTCTCTCCGACAATCTTCTCTGGAACAATCCCAGAGGACCTGAATCGATTGAGCGAACTGGACACAGTTGCTCTTTCCTTTAATCTTCTCACAGGTACTATCCCTTCGTTCATGTATGAATTTTACGACATGACGCACTTGGATCTTGCGTACAATTTTTTCGAGGGCAATTGCCAAACAATAAGCTCAGTGTAGATCAGCCAAACCTAGAGGTCCTCTTTCTCGAAAACAATGATCTAAGCGGGCCACTTCCGGACGATCTGGGTCAACTCCCATTGAAAAAGCTGCACCTGGACGGAAACCAGTTCACCGGAAAATCCCCGAGAATATCCATACGCCTGAAATGGAAGAGCTGATGTTGCATAACAACCAGTTCACAGGTACTTTTCCAACTAGTGGGTTCGCCGCTGACGCAGCCGCAGCAGCAGCCAACCCGAAGAAGATCTCGCCGTTGCGAGAAGTCAGTCTGCAAAACAACAAGCTGGACGGCAGTGTAGATGACATGTGCCCGCTGACAACCCCGAATGTCGGCAGCCTTACAACTTTCCAGGTCGACCCCACAGTCGACTGCAGTTGTTGTACCGGTGGCGTGTAAGACACACGCTACCGCATTTTCCAAATACATATCTATATTTATATATAAGAGAGGAAAGGAGGTTCATTGAATGCAGGAGAGTTTCTTCCCAGGCTCCCCTTCGAGACTATGAATCAAATTCTAATAAATAACAAACTATTTCATTTGAATTGGCTTATCGTAGAAAAACTGAAGGAAGAGTATTTCGAGCTTCGACGAACAGCTCCGGCATGACTTCTTTCAATTTGTGAATAGTCTCTATTTGTAGCTCAGCATGGGGAGATGAGACTGGCTTGCCGCAATCTCTACCCATTTTACCCACCAAGACATTCTGCCAACCTTGCCGCCTGGCTGCTTCCAGATTGGACAAGTTGTCATCCAGCAGAAGACATCGCGACCCATCGCTTACACCAGCAATAGCCATTGCTCTTTGGAACGAATGAGGGGAGTGCTTTGTCTCAAGATCACAGCTCTTACAGTCGATGATGCGTTCTTTAGGGAACAAGTCATCGATTCCCAATTGCTGTAGGCATCGCTGCGCATGATGCCAAACACTTGCCGTGAAGATGAACTTTGGAATTGAGGGATCAAGATCAAGAAGCATAGATCGCAATTCGTCATCTTTCTGAAACTCGAGGGTATATCGTGCACCGCTTCCAAAAAGCTATCAATATCTTTCTTGTCAAGATATTCTTCCGCGAGTAAACCTTTGAGACAGGTACCGTAATTCTTATACAATTCGTATGCTTTTCCTTCCGGCAAACCTAATTTTTGAACGCAATAATCGTCAATCCTTTTGGTGAGTCGATTGGCTGTCTTCCAGACATCAAAGTGTCGTCGCAATCAAAAAGATGGCCAACGGCTTTGGTCGCAAGCCGTAATTGTCCAAGTTACTACTACTACAACCGACCAGCAAGCGTCGTTCGGCCCGAATGTCCAGTTTCCGCTGAAAATACAAGCGTAATGCGTGACACGCGTCAGGCATAAAGTCCTCGGGTCGTTCTTGAATGCGCTGGTAAAGCTCTTGAATGGAGATTCGGTAACAGTCGTCCACTTCGGCCGATTGCAAACGTAAATCACGCATTTTGCCCGTGTAGGTGCACTCATAAAAGTCACCCCATACCTTTACTCTTTCGTCCTGATACGAGAAAGTAAAGAGTCTATCCAGCGTGTTATTTTCGTTAATCTGGATACCCATTTCTTCCTGAATCTCGCGTACTGCATTTTCACGATACTGCTCGATGTAACCAACGACGCCTCCGGGTGTCGGATCAAGCTTTCCTGGACAATAGTCTTTCTTCATGGATCGTTTTTGAACAAGAACAAAGTCTTCGTCATGGTAATCGAGATCAAGTGGACGATGCTTGACGAGAATATACGTAGCTCGATGCCAAAGATTTTGGCATCGCATGTCTTGACGTCGCGCTCCTCCTGGAAGGACTTTGTTGTCCGGCGTCACAAGACAAATGCGTTCATCGGCGTCCAGAGTTTCGTGTTTTGTATCTCTTGACGGCTCCAAAGCACAGCCAGAATTGTAGAAACGGAGAAGAGGGTAATATCCAGCATTGCTTGTCTGTGTTTTTCGTTTTGTGCGTGAGATTTTGAGATGGGAGGAAAACAATTGCAAGGCGGAAAAAGGACGGTGGCACTTCGCGGCACGCGCAAAATTCCTTCCGCCCAAGCGAGCAACAGTACCGTTGAGTACCGGAAACGGTTAAATCTGTAAAAATAAAATATGTAAATGTCGTACAAGGTTCTGACTCAACAGAGATTTTCGGAAGACCGGCACTCAATTTGCCAATAGCGAAATATTTTCGCCTTACTGCCAAAATTGTAGACCGGTACTCCAGTTTGCAGTACCAAAACAGTTTTGGTACTGCAGAAAATCATAGACCGGTACTCGAATGGCAGTGCAACCTACAAACTACAACACGTACTGTACAACGTACAACTTACCGCGTACCGCGAGGGAAAGAAGAAGGACAAAGGACGCATCGGAAAAAATAATGATTTCATCGGGCTTGCTCTTTTTTCCTTGCTCCTTTTGATGGCAATGACCGGAGATAGCTACCAGGTAATCTCGACGGTAGCATTCAAATTCAAAGGAAAGACCTGGCGACTGAATTAATCATTTCCACTTACTGCTTATAATCACGATCACAACAACGTGAATTCAATAGATGATAAACAATGGGCACCGAACAACCTTGTCAAAGTCTACTGCAGACGATCACCAGCACAACTGAATCGCAGCAAGAGGGAGAAGAAGCGTCGTTCACAACTACCTACACTCTCATTGCCAAATTTGGTAAGGAGCGCATTCAGCTGGATGGCCTTGCTCCGCACACGACAATCGAAGAAGTGAAATTGATCTTGCAAGAACGAACTCGCGTCCTGTTGAAACGCCAAAAGCTCGTGGGTCTCGTGGCCCAAGAAGGCGGCGCAAAGGGAGTGCACGACGCGCTGCCATTGATGCACCTCAGCAGCTCAAAAGCAAAAATAACCGAAAGCATAATGACCTATCAATTCATTCTCATGGGAACTCCAGAGGAGCATATCTTTGTGGACCCAGATCAAGTCGACGAGCTACCGGATGTGATTGAAGATTTTGATCTCGATTTTAACGCGGGATCAGAGGAATGGCTGAGACATGTCGCAAACGGAGAAAACCTCAAAAGTTCACTGCGGACACTCTCATTCATATTATGAATCCTCCCCGTGAAGGAAACCTTTGCTTGTGCTCGATCTCGACCACACGCTGCTGGATTTTAGTTCGAAATCATTGCAGCGCGATTCAGCGTCCATGCAAGTCGGACAAGGAGCGGCGAAAACCATGAAACGGCCCCACATGGACGAATTCTTGACTCATATGTATCAGTTCTACGATCTCGTTGTTTGGAGCCAAACATCGTGGCGATGGTTGGAAACGAAGCTAACGGAACTGGGTATGCTAACCTCAAACTACAAATTTTGTTTTGTACTTGACAAAACAAGCATGTTCACAGTCACAACAACCGACAAACACAATTTAACCCGAACTCATCACGTCAAGCCTCTACAAATCATCTGGAGCAAATTTCCTCGGTGGTCGGCAGCCAACACTGTACATCTCGATGACTTATCACGGAACTTTGCGCTCAACATGTCCTCTGGACTAAAATGCACGGCGTTTCATCGGAAAAAGAACCCAAGAGACTCTGAATTGCTGGCGATTGGGAAATATTTGGTTGAGCTAGCACAAGCCGGCATAAGTTTTGACAAAATCGATTTCAGCAAGTGGAAAGAAGTCGCCCAGGGGAATGCTCCTTACGAGAGTCTATGACTAGCGAATTGGACGACGGAGAAAAGACCGCAGCTGACAGTAAGTAAACTCTTATTTTAGTTGTCTAAAAGTTTCGATCACCTACATCACCGCGCTTGTTACCACTGCCTCGTGGATTTTCATCTCTAAAATCATCCCAATCGCGATCGAGCGCAGCACTGGCATCTACAAGATCAGCATCATCTTCCATTCCATCCCGAACCAGATATTCATATCTTCGGGGGGCAAGAGCGCGCTCTGCTTCTGCTTCCTTTTGTGCCGCATCGCGAGCTATTGCCTGTTGCAATTCGCGATCCCCTAGCTCCTCTAGCGTCATGGTAGGTTGATTCCATCCAGGCCTCAAAACATTAGCCTTTATTTCTTGTCGTTCCAAACACAGTTGGCCTGTATTCCTATCCTGAGTAACCTGCGTCACCTGCAGTCCTTTGCCCTGCGGTGGCGCTCTCGCTGATGGAAGCTGAGATGCATATCGATCTTGCTGCGACTGATTTTGTGATTGAGAGTGTGCCATACAAGCACACAAAGGCAGCTCCTGCAAGACACTACCCCATCCTTCAAACGCTTGCAGTTTGTGGAGTTTGCCAGTGACCGCCAAAGCAATAGATCGTTCTAGCGACTCGTCATCGTAACCGTCAATTGTTTCATTTTGAGCAATATTTAGCCTCTTTCTTCGTTCCTGTAGCGATTTCAAACGTTCTTTTCTTGCTGTGCCTCTTTCTGTAAGTGGAAACGTGCAATCTTCGATTCTCGCGATACCTGAGGCGGTAAAACTGGTTCTTGATTGTCATTATTATCGAGACTCTCTTGAATTTCTAGAAGAACATGAAATTGCTTTTTCTCTTCAGATGTGAGTATTTCCAGCCTATCTAGTCTCTCAAAGAACGCTTGCCACAAGTCACAAGAGCGACGTAAATTTCCCAATCGTTCAATCATTCCATTGTGCAAAGGAAGGTCAACATAAGCCTCCGCCAGAAGATGTTCCAAAGACAAATACGCCAAATTTGAAGTAGCAATATCGTCAAGATCTTCGTTTGAGGAAATGCGCTGGGCTATTTCTGCCTGCATCGACTCGAGAGCAGCTACCATCTGTGTTTTGTCCGACAGTTGTTGTGCTTGCTCGAACCGCTCCAGCAAGCTATCATTGTTGCCCGACATGATATCACAGTCCAGGAAAAGGGTGATATTTGTGTAATGCAATGTCTTCAATTGAGATAAGATTGGCAAAGAGGAAGCCACGATACACACACAAGCGATGTGATTTGTGACGAGTTGCCGACTTCGCTTCGCAACATGGTCGTCGTCTGCCTTTCATCCGTCGGACCTCTACACTCGGTGAAACACCGCCTAACGAATTTCGTTACGCAGGTACTTACCGACAGGACCTCCACTACGTGAAGCACCGTCTAACGATTTCGTTAGGCGCGAAGCGTAAAAGTTTGATAGCTTCACAGACTGCGGTTTCAAAGTCTATTTGAATTAACATCATTCTACTTAGAGATTATTGTCACTTTGTTGTACCAATTCGAGAGACCTCTAGACTTTGAAATGAAGGTGTTATGTGGACGTGGACGGGGACTCAAACGTCGGAAGCGGGAAATAGCTTGCCCTAACCTAGGTTTAGCAACCTTACTCAGGGTTTCGCGACCCTGGCCTAGGGTTGACCTAGGGTTCAGCCAACAAAACTATGGATCATGTTGCGACGACCGGCGGCTCTCTTTTCAAAATGGCAGCAAGGAGGCAACTTACCAGTATTTTGGCAAGCTATCTCACTAATAAACGATCTCGATCAAAAGGAGTCAACTTTCACATTCACTGGTAAACATTAAAGGAAACTTAAAAATATTTTCGTATATCCTTGCACATAGTATCTGAAATCATTATGGAGCCTTGCGTCCAGCTTCCCTGGCAGCTGCTTCACGGATGGGAGCAAAGTACATGTGACCCATGGCTTCCTTGGCTGACAGGCGCTCCTGATGATCGTAACGAAGTAGCTTCGAGACAAAGTCAAGTGCTTCATCCGACACAAGGTGCTGATTCTCCGGCGTGACGAACTTTTGCCAAGGCTTCTTCGAATGACGACCCAAAATGCCATCAAAGTGGGGTCTAACTCCAAGTCGTAAGTATCCAAGTAATGGAACAACTCCTCCGTACCCAGGACCTTAGCGATCTTAACGAGCTGATCGTAATTGTCGTGTCCATGGAAGAAGGGCTCCTTGCGGAAGATCATCCCTGCAAACATGCAGCCCAAACTCCACATGTCGAGAGAGTAATCATATTCCTGCAAATCGACCAAAAGCTCTGGGCCTTTGAAGTAACGCGATGCTACACGGACATTGTACTCGCGGCCGGGATGATAAAATTCGGCAAGACCCCAATCGATGAGACGAAGCTGGCGCTTCTCGTGATCGATCATAACGTTGTGCGGCTTGACATCGCGATGCATGACACCATTCGAGTGGCAGTAATCCAAGGCTTTGAGTAATTCAAAGATATAATAGCGGATGTCAAAGTCCGAAAGCATAGGATAGAGAATTTTGAAGTCAGTATTGTTCACGTGCTCGAAGATGAGCGAAGGGTCTTTGACTGAGGATCTCGAACGACATCCAAAAGTTGAATAATGTTTGTTCCACCGCACATATTCTGTAGAATTTTGATTTCACGCTTGATCTTCTTCTTTTGACAGGTTTCAAAATTTTGATGACACACTTGGTATTGTTCACGACATTCACACCTTCAAACACTTCGCTGTACTTTCCGCGGCCGATCTTGCGGATTACCTCGTACTCTTCTTGATCACCCCAATTCACCGTTAAGGCCTCATAGTCCCAATATTCGCGGGGTCGGTGTACGTTCACGTCGGGATAGACTCTGAAGATGGCAAAACAGAAAAGAAACAGCAAAAAAGAGGTGAGTCATGAGAACTGCCGCAGCGCAGGCAAAATCATCGAGGAGCACTTGGTCCGTGCTTTGATCTCCCACTTACCTCGCTCTACTCATGATGGACGCTCTGCTGAGACGCTTATAGGTCTGCGAGAAACTTGATCTATATGCCCAGTTGACAGTGAGTTGCCGAAGCCCTGGTATGCGCGAAGCTATACGCGAAGATATCTTGAGCGGAGGGTGAAGCGTACAGGCGTTGCCTTTCTTGACCTTTCAATCCAAGATAAACCTAGACTACAGAATTTACCAATCTTTCAAAAGACTAGTTGCTCGATTGTTGTTAAGGAAAAACAAACAAGCAGCAGCTCTTGCACTTTGTCGATAGATGCTATAATCTTCTTATTTGCTGATCGAGCTTGGGGCTCTGATGCTCTGATGAACGATGAACAGCAGCCGGCGGCAAAGCGCGTTTTCGGTCCTCGGTGTGAGATTGCGCCGCAAAGTGTAGCAGTTTGTATCCGTGCCCATGGCCACTCATCGAGACTGTGTAGTCTACCATACCCCCAACCACTCTTGTTTTTATTACGCCGCAGGTCATTAATGGTCATGAACGCGGAGTGCCAGCCACTGTGCAGCGGATAGTGGATCGCATGGGCAGACCCGCAGACGGCAGACGGCAAGCCTCGACCGCCTACAATTTAGAGATACAGTACTGTACAAGGGCCTATTCCACACTCTACAGTAGATGACATACAGTCGCAGAAACCGTCAGTCTTAGGCAATGAGTACAACTGATGGTACCGATGTGACTCCATCCTCCTCCTTCGCGCGCGCAAAACATGACGAAAGGAAAGAAACATGACAACATGGACACAAAAAGATCTGGGCTCCTTCTTCCTCGGCTGAAAAGCAACAATATTCATCATTCACTTTCTCGGTAAATCAAACCACCCACAGCTGAAGAATACTTCGAACATGCCATGAAGTTTTTGTAATCAAAATCATTTTAGCGCTCGTTTTCAGCTCCGCGTTCCAGTAGCACATACTTTGGAACAAAAGCCGGTGAAACGCGTCGGCATTATCGGATCCGGAGTGGCTGGTTTGACTCTGGCGCATGCTCTTCAAGGATTGGACCGCGTTGAAGTGTTTGATGCTCGCAGTGAATTAAATCGAAAAGAGGGAGCCGGATTTCAGCTCAATGGCGGACTAGCGTCGTTTCACGGTGATCTCCAACAAGCTGTTGCGGAAGCTGGAATACCGCTGGAGGGTATACAGAGCAGATCAAAGGCGTGGTTCGGAAAGACTGAAAATAAGGATTACAGTACATTATTGCAGCTTAATATCAAAGAAATCATTCAGCAAGCCGCCGGAGAGGTTTCCGAAGCACTTTTGGACGAAAAGGAAATGCAAAGTGGACAGCGATCACGAGGAGCCCTCCAGGAGGTCCTGCGAGAAAAGTTACCGGACAACGTGTCGGTCCAATTCAACAAGAAACTGACCAGCATGAGCGATCACCAGAATGACGGCGTGATATGTGGATTTGACGACGGTTCAACCGCGGGTCCGTTCGACATGGTCGTTGGCTGCGATGGAATTCGATCTGCCGCAAAAGAATATGTAAATACAGCTAAAATCGAAGGAAAAGATCCTCTCTAGCACCTTCAAACGCAATCTATTCAGGTATCCGCATCCGTTTCGCCGTTACAGACGAAACGTCCCGAGCCGAAGAGCAAACACAAGTAAAATTGACTCAGTACTTTGGCGACGGTGGCTACGCCTTACACGGTAAATTTGGCGCAGGAAAGGGCCGACCGCTTACCAGCATGGCTGTTTTTGTTTACTTGGATGAAAATTATATCGGGCCTTTCCGTCGTAATCCAGACAGGAAGGATGGCGTAGTAGTTGGCGAAAATGCAGACTGGACACAAACGGTCGAACACCAGCTTGAGAACTCTAGAACTAACATGCTGTCACAATTAAAAGCATTCAATATACCAGATAAAGACAGCGATCTTGAATCTGTAATCAAGGATGCTGACCGTATCTATGAGCTGGGCTCATACTTTCACAACCCCTTCACCCGATGGAGTCGAATATTGAGAGACGGCTCCTGTGTTGTGCTCTGCGGTGATGCCGCACATGCTATGCCGCCATTTCTGGGTCAAGGCTCGAACCAGGCGATCCAGTCTGCCTACTGTCTTGCTCACAAAATATTAGAATACAACCGAGAACTTGAAGACGGAAATAGCGAGACGTCTTTGACGAAAGTGCTCTCTGAATACAGAAATATTCGGTGGAAGCCTACCTTCAGTATACTTTGGAAGGCTCTTTTCCTTGGTTACCTGGAGACAGGCGGAAGAAACGGCATTTACTCTAAATTCAGGGACAGTTTCTTCCAATTCATGGGGGCGGTTGGTGTTGCAAAGGAGTTCTGCTAGGCGCCGCTGTGCCAAAAATCAAGTAAAGTATAGCTAAAAGAAACTTAATATCCCATACTTCTTGTTTAGAGGTATTTATTTCATACTCTTGAAGTTAGCGAAATAATATTGATGAAACGATCATGACAGTGCGCCGTACTCTCTAAGCAGTTTCCTCAACCATTGAAGCGCTATCCAAGGCCATTCCCATAGCATGCAGACCGTTGTCTACGTACATGGTAATACCGGTAATGGTTCGAGCCATGGGACTGAGCAAAACAAACCAGCGTTTCCGACGTCGTCGTTGTACAAGTCCTGCGCCAAAGGAGCGTTAGCCTTACTGTAATCGATAGCCTTCTCGATAAACGTTCGAGATCCGGGCTCCTTAGACTTGCCGATGGCACTAGCAGCGCGGCTCTTAAGAGGACCGGCCGAAATTGTGTTCACACGGATTCCGTACTTGCGTCCCGCCTCGAAGGCAAGGGTTCGCGTGTCACTCTCCAATTGGGCCTTGGCCGAAGACATACCTCCTCCGTATCCGGGGATCGCCTTCTCAGAAGCAATGTATGTCAGTGAAAGGAAGGAGCCGCCCTCGTTCATGATGGGACCGAACTTCTGAAGAAGAGACACGGCAGAGTATGCAGACGCAGAAGAAGCAGCAAGGTATCCCTTACGAGAAGTCTCGAGAAGAGGCTTGATAACCTCGGGACCGTTTGCAAGCGAGTGAACCAAAATATCAATCTTTCCGTAATCGGCCTCGACAGCCTTGGCGACCTCCGAGATGGTGAACCCATCCAAGCCCGCGTAACGCTTGTTGTTTTGATATCATCAGGGACGTCATCAGGCTCGTCGAAAACAGCATCCAGGGGTACACCTTCTCAATCGTCATTTTAGAGCCGTCAGACAAAGTAGAGTCCTCGTCGAACTGACCCTTGCTCAAGCCCATTTGAAAATCTTGAGCACAGGAGGCCATGTTCCGACAACAATAGTAGCACCGGCATCAGCAAGGGCGCGAGCGATAGCCCAGCCATAGCCCTGGGAGTCTGCTACACCAGCAACAAAAGCTACTTTGCCTTTCAGGTCGACCGTTTTGGCCATGTGAAGGCTTGTCTCGGCAATTCGGGGAGACTGAGCAACGCCAGATGCCGATCGCATTCCGTTGCCTGTCACAGAAAGAAAGAGATAGAAAGTTCGGCACGAGACGTGAGGGCAGCGAATAAGGGGTGAGCGAGTCGCGCAGCAGCTTCCAATTTGAGGTCTATCGATCTTTTACGTACCGAAAGAGGGCGCGAAAGCGTTACAAGAAACCGACAGGATCGCGGCAACTAAAAAAGTGACACGGGAGATCATAGTTTCGTGCTAAGTTTAATCTTCAGGGAGACGTTGTAAGGGGCAACTTTTGAGTTATCGCACAGACGAAAACGCGAGACGCGATGATAATGATTTGGAGATGGTGTTATAAACGATGAGCGATGGTCAACATGACAGGCGTTGATTGGTGATGTATTCGCAGCGAGAAAGATGTGAGAGACGAGACGATCGCACTTCATTCTCACTCTCACGTCACTGGCTAGCTTTATCTTTTGTAAACCAACATAGGTACCGGTGTGATTAGTATAGAGTAGGGCAAATCCTTCCTTGCAGTACTAGTACATTGTACACAGCACTGTTACCCACCGCTACGACACATGTGTTTTGCTATGGACCGCTCGCGCTCGCCGTGTTTCCTCGAACAATTTGTTAGAAGCTCAAGAGATAGCTCCTCTGTTTGCTGTCACTTCCACGCTTGAAACAATCTTTCATGATCTATATAGGAGACAATAGAAGGTTAATGGATTCGGGTTAACAGAAGCGAAAGAAATTTGGAAAGCATACTGAAGAACCAAAATATATTTTTTAGAAAACGTGTCTAGATTTATGCACTGATCATTTCAGGTTCTTTCACGGGGTCGGGAATGGGTTCCTCAACCATTGAAGCGCTATCCAAGGCCATTCCCATAGCATGCAGACCGTTGTCTACGTACATGGTAATACCGGTAATGGTTCGAGCCATGGGACTGAGCAAAAAAAAACCAGCGTTTCCGACGTCGTCGTTGTACAAATCCTGCGCCAAAGGAGCGTTAGCCTTACTGTAATCGATAGCCTTCTCGATAAACGTTCGAGATCCGGGCTCCTTAGACTTGCCGATGGCACTAGCAGCGCGGCTCTTAAGAGGACCGGCCGAAATTGTGTTCACACGGATTCCGTACTTGCGTCCCGCCTCGAAGGCAAGGGTTCGCGTGTCACTCTCCAATTGGGCCTTGGCCGAAGACATACCTCCTCCGTATCCGGGGATCGCCTTCTCAGAAGCAATGTATGTCAGTGAAAGGAAGGAGCCGCCCTCGTTCATGATGGGACCGAACTTCTGAAGAAGAGACACGGCAGAGTATGCAGACGCAGAAGAAGCAGCAAGGTATCCCTTACGAGAAGTCTCGAGAAGAGGCTTGATAACCTCGGGACCGTTTGCAAGCGAGTGAACCAAAATATCAATCTTTCCGTAATCGGCCTCGACAGCCTTGGCGACCTCCGAGATGGTGAACCCATCCAAGCCCGCGTAACGCTTGTTGTTTTTGATATCATCAGGGACGTCATCAGGCTCGTCGAAAACAGCATCCAGGGGTACACCTTCTCAATCGTCATTTTAGAGCCGTCAGACAAAGTAGAGTCCTCGTCGAACTGATCCTTGCTCAAGCCCATTTGAAAAATCTTGAGCACAGGAGGCCATGTTCCGACAACAATAGTAGCACCGGCATCAGCAAGGGCGCGAGCGATAGCCCAGCCATAGCCCTGGGAGTCTGCTACACCAGCAACAAAAGCTACTTTGCCTTTCAGGTCGACCGTTTTGGCCATGTGAAGGCTTGTCTCGGCAATTCGGGGAGACTGAGCAAAGCCAGATGCCGATCGCATTCCGTTGCCTGTCACGGAAAAGTGGGATAAGAAGTATGTTAGTTGAGGGGAACATCTAGATTGATACAAGGAGACCGGATTGCGTAGCGCGGGCCATTTTAAAGATCTATCGATCTTTCACGTACCGAAAGAGGGCGCGAAAGCGTTACAAGAAACCGACAGGAGCGCGGCGACGAGAAGAGTTACACGAGAGATCATATCTGTTATCAACGCTGTGGAGATTAGTAAACTAAATGAGTGTGTCGATGACAGAGGCGGCGACCACAACAACAAAAGAATGTAAATTTGTGAGAATTTCGTCTGTTCCTGGTATTGCGCGATGTGGGTGATGGATGGAAATGGTCAACATCATACATCATCATCGTAAAACGCCCGCGAGAAAAGATTTGCACACGTCACACTCACACATCACACGTCGTCTTTGCCAAAAGGTCCGTTGCTCAGTGTCTATCCCAATGAAAGTACTGGAAGCATACAGAATGACTTGGATCCGGCACCATGTTGGTTATAAATAATCCTTGTTATAGTCGCATCGTCCTCAAAGAGGCACTCCCTACCTCCCTACATTAGGTAGAGGTAGGTCTGCAACACATTATTATTGAGATTATTTAAAAGTTGATACGCGCGAGACCGATCTTAGCGAGAAATATCATGTTGCGTCTCATTCCAGACGAACGAATATATAACAAAGTATTGAGCAGCCTGCTGTCCTTGCCATCAAAATCCGAGGCCTTACGCGAGCGATCTTCCGTAAAGATTAATCAGCCAACATTCCTTCCGACATCGTCGAAAATCTAGCCAAAATATCCACTTGACAACGGTGCTCCCTCCGTCAATTGACTCATTTCAAGCTCTTGTAATTCTTTTCGCTCCATGCGAACGCGTATGCGTTCTTTCTGATTCTTCAAGTTCTGACCTAGCATATCGAAGTACTCCCATGCTTTTGGGTAAGAATTTTAGGAGCATGTCCCATGGACCGTTTGATCGCTTCTTGTCTCGCCTCCAAAATACTATTGACCCAGACAGTTGCTTGCTCTGCATCGTTGACGCAGTAATAATATTGCTTGCGAAACGTCGACACGCAAAACACAGTGCCAGCCTCGAAAGGCCGTCTTTCCTGGCCAAGAGTTAATCTACCAAGTTCATCATCACCGACAATATAAGCTTCTATCGAACTCAAAGCCAGAGGGCTACCCTTCGGATGAGAAGGTGCATCTCTTTTCGACTCATCCTCCTCAAACTTGTACAGATAACTACCCAACAAAACGAGATAGCGCGGTTCCCAGCGGGGACACATGAACCGTTCCAGAATACGAATAGAAGAGAGGCATTTTCGCATGAAAGACGGTAACATGGTGTAAAAGAGAGGAACGTGAAGCTTTCGAACAAATCCATGTTCCTGAGGAGAAGCCTCGAGAAGGGAGTCGCGATTCAAAGCACCACGTGGCGAGGTACTCCGTTTGTTCATGGTATGCGTGTTTGTTTGACGTTGGCGTAGACCTTGAGACATTATGTAAAGAAGGAAGCAATCGTGTTATTGTTCTCATCGAAATGCTCTCGCTCTCGCAATTCAACTTTCCTTTTCTTCCTGACTCTCCTCCCCAAGCTCGTTTCTCGTCCTTTTTTAGAAGAGTACCGGTTGGATGTCTCCGGTATTCAAAGTTGATAGTATAGCATTTGAATATGTCGTATAAAGTGAGATTCCTAATATCTTCATTTTCTCGTTGAAATGGGTAGAAGGCTACTGTGATGAGGGAATCTTTGACAAGTCGTTTTCAACCGCACACGTTTTTCTCGGCGGAACACGCACTTTGTTCGGCAACGGCAAGGCCATCAACCAAAAGCAGTCAAGCAAACAGCCAGTCAGCAAATCGGCAGCAAGGAAACGACCTTGAGCGAAAGACCGCCATCGTTGTTTATTCAATTACCTGGTAGAGAATTTTATAAACTCTTTTATACCATGATGTCTCGTATCCTTCTTTTGCTTGCTTTTCTTGTACTTGGTACCGAGGTACGTAATCGCCGCTTCGAGGAAAGCTTGACGAAGCCATGCTGCTCGCTAATTTTATAATGTCTCGCCAACGCTTTTCACTCACCTAACATCATTACTTCACAAATACAGGCATTTGTCATCCCCACTCTGCCTTCCACTTCTGGCGCATCGGCGTTGATGGCCAGTCGTGTCAACGCAAAGAAGGAGAAGATCAAACGCAACCGTGACAACATGCGCAAGTTCAAGTCTGTTGGTCGCAAAGGAACTAGCCGCAGAAAGTTGCTAAAGAAGGCGCAAGCGTCCAAAGCTCGCCAAGTTGAAGCAGAATTCATTGCCCAGTGCTACGTGACTGCGCCTCCCCGAACTCCGTCGACGACTCCAAGCAGTAGAGTGTTAACAAATTCAAAGTAAATGAAAACGTATTTTGGTGGTGATTTTTATTTGCAATCGGCAGTTATTGTGGAAGTCGTATCAATTGTTTCATCGTTTTTATTTATTATCTAGAATTAAACAGGAACATTGATTACTATCCAGATCTAGCTTATTCTTCATCGACTCGCTGACTTACGGCACCGCTTTCCACAGCGACACGAGGACGCGCATCCCCTACTCTTCGGGCTGTCTTTCCCATCGGGTTTGGCCTGTCTTCCATGGCAGTTTCGTTGGGGAAAAGCTCACATTGAGCTTTCTGCATCATGATGTGATCCATCAGTGTCAAGGCAACCATCGCCTCCACCATTGGAACAGCACGGGGCAGAACACAGGGATCATGCCGACCCTTGCCTCGCAACTCGACTTCGGTTCCGTCTCGTGTGACAGTTTTCTAAGTGAGTGGAAAACGTATAATGAAAGTGAGCAAGGATTGCGCGTATAATCTAGAATCCAAAAGTTGCTTTGCGGCAAAGACTCACCTGAACCTGTCCAATCGTAGAAGTCGGCTTGAAGGCGACATGCACTACAATACTCTCTCCGTTGCTGATTCCACCTTGAATTCCACCGGATCGATTGGTTCTTGTTCGAGTGGCTCCACTTTCAGGATCAATGTAGAACTCATCATTGTGATCTTTCCCACTCAACAGAGTTCCTGCAAACCGTCTCCCGACTCGAAGCCTTTTGCGGCAGGAATGGACATGCACGCCTTGGCCAAATCAGCTTCCAGTTTGTCAAAGACCGGTGCACCGAGACCGGCGGGGACATTGCGAGCAACGCAAGTGACAACACCGCCAATCGAGTTTCCTGCCTTTCTGATTTCATCAATACGCGCCAGCATCTTTTCGCCGAGGTCGGATCGGGGCAGCGCACAATGTTCGCATCCACATCTTCCATGGTGAACGTTTCGTCGTCGACATTTTCCGCTTTAATGTCCTGAACCGACGAAACGTAGGCTAGCACTTCAATTCCGTTGTACATTTTGAGTAATTTGCGAGCGACTGCACCGGCCGCGACGCGTCCAATAGTTTCTCGAGCACTTGAACGTCCTCCACCGGCCACAGCTCGCACTCCGTACTTGGCATCATACGTGGCATCGGCATGACTGGGACGGTACGCGACTTTCATATCGTTGTCCAGGTAATCCTGACTTCTCTGATCCTTGTTTCGAACCAACATGGCAATGGGAGTACCCAAAGTCAATCCATCGGGTGACAAACCGGAGATGATCTCCACTGAATCTTCTTCATTGCGAGGAGTGGTGATACGAGACTGACCCGGACGCCGCCGATCCAAATCGATTTGCACCTCCTCTCGTGTCAGAGGAATGCGAGGAGGACATCCATCGAGTTGCACTCCAACTCCCCGCCGTGTGATTCTCCCCACGTGCTAATGCGAAAGACGCGGCCAAACGTGTTGCCGGTGCCCATGAATAGCGTTAAGGCGCTTGCAGATGGAGATGCGAGTAAAAGTAAAGATACAGAGAGTCTCATGATGTGCTTGGTGAAGTGTGTGAAGTATTAATGAATCGAGGAAATAGCAAGATTAACTTCCGATTGATTCAGCGTGGTAACTAGCAAATTTGATCTCGCTGTTGCTTTTAACTTGCCCAGACGTTCTTTGTCGACGGCGAATGCAAGGAGTCAACAAGGACGATGATGAATTATGAATATCGGTTCGACGGTTTCGCAGCTTGACGTTTTTCAGTTTTCATGGCGAAAAATCTCGGTCTGTCCTACGTCCTCGTGTCGCCCGATGATGATGACTTCATTCTGTGCTCAACACCCAAACCCTAACGGGTTTGGCAATACGCATTTCTCGACGAACAATTTTTTTTGGAAATGGCGATCGCAAAGGACGCAAGGAAGTATTATAACCAGAACGAAGATGTTGCGAGGATTGCCTTTTCTCTCTCATTATGTTCAAATAATGCTAATATGATTTCAAGGATCCTTTTCCTTCTCGTCGTCATATCAACGCCAACGACAGCGCAATACGGAGACTTCATTCTGCCCGCACACTCCAAACAAAATGACTTGGCGCTGCCCTCCCGCACACGTATTCGAACAAATTACCCAAAGCGTTCTCTTGGCATGACGTGGACGGAGTTTCGTACTTGACTCATTCTCTCAATCAACATATTCCCAAATACTGTGGGAGCTGCTGGGCTCACTCGGCGTTGTCGGTCTTGGCGGACCGAATCAAAATTTCACGACGCTACGATGTGATTCCGAGAAAACAAAAGCGGGCGCCAGATCACTCCACATATAACCACGACGATCTGAACTTCTCCATTCAGTTCTTATTGAATTGCGGGAAGGATATTGCTGGGTCATGCAAAGGAGGTTCAGCGACCGGGGCCTTTCAGTTTATTCAACAATATGGTCTCATTCCGGTCGACACATGTCAAGCCTATATTGCATGCTCGGATGACTCAGACGAGGATTTTGCTCTTTGTCAATACATCCTGTGTTGACGTGAATATTTGTAGAATCTGTTCACCTTCGGCGGGTTGTCGAGCCGTCAAAACGTTCCCTAACGCGACAGTAGCGGAGTACGGGACATATCACTTTGATACGTTTGCCATGATGGCAGGTAGGTTACGTTGTTTCTATGAATTTGAAAAGACCGCTCATTGACTCATTAGTATTTGATCGCACAGAAATATACCACCGAGGACCGATTAAAGCATCCGTGGATGCCACGTTGCTGGTTAATTACACGGGAGGAGTCATCTGGGACGCCCCCAATTCCATACAGATCGTCACAATCATGGAGTTGAGATTGTCGGTTGGGGTTTGATAGTGACAGAGGTAAGAACACGCTTTATTCTTTGCTCAAATGCTTCTTGCGGAGAATATGATAGACCTTACAAGTCGGGACACTTTTTCAGACCGTCAATTCTGGGTGGTGCGAAACTCCTGGGGTACCTACTGGGGTGAAATGTCATTCTTTCGAATCGAATTGGGGAAGAATTTACTCATGATCGAAAGCAATGTTGCCTGGGTTACACCCAAGTCATATTCTATGTGGGGCTGTGACGTAGAAAGGCATTGTGGATTACAGGAGGATCTATATAATGATCCGTCCCTCTATCTTGCAACTGACAGCAGTAATCATCAACCGAAAATTAGTTAGATCAGTTGACTGTTAAGAGCCCTGAAATGATTACATTTGGGTACCCTGTAATTAGGACTCGGCAACACTCGTAGCTATACGCGGTGTTTTAACATCGTGGTGGACTACCGTATGATTTTCCCGCCTAACGAAATTGTTTACGTTTTGTTCCATCGCAGAGGAAGTCCAGCGTCTACAGTATTTATCCGTTGTAACGAATTTGCTTACCCGGTGCATACTTTTGAAGCATTAAGTATTTTCCCGTGTAGCAACATTGTTTACGTAGTGTTTTACCGAGTGGAGGCCTCCGTGTGATTTTGTCCGCAAGCACAATAAACGGAGCGAAAAACTCCCAGAAACACGACTTGAGTTTCCGCAGCACCGAGATGCGTTGTCTTGCTTGTGTTTTATTGTTTGAGTATCCGTCTCACAATGATCCGTGTCTTCATCATCATCAGCCAGCAATCACTTGGCGGCTAGCAGAATTATCAAGACAAACAAAGAGCACGGCAAAAGAGCCGGTGCTCTGGGATCCACATATCGATACAGCATGTCCCCACCCGACGGGCCGACAATCCAAGCGACAGCCGATGCCGCCAACAATCGCCGATGTATTGTGCTCGCGTCGTTCGCGTCGTACAACTCGTCAACATGGCCGTCGTGACCGTCATGGTTTGTTTGACCAAGCCCACCAAGACGCGGCTGCAAATGAGCGCCGTGAAACCTCCGTAAGCAATGAGTGCATACGAAAAGCCGATCCGGCAAGGAAAATGAACAGCAGACTCCTCCGTCGAACAAATTTGGCGTCTGTCACAAATCCCATGAGAAGAGCTCCGACAATCCGTGACGTCGAAAAGAGAGACGACAGGAGCTCCGTTGTCCTGCATTGTTTACTCCTGCTGATTTGTAATACTGAAAGAGCATACCAAGGAGACGGCAAACATGTCGATCAGTACGAAAAGAAGCAACCTCGTCGAAGGAGAAAACGTATCATCCACCGAATGCAGACGCGGCAGCAATTGCACAACTTTTCGACGGAAATGAGGGTTCCTTCGTTCGGCGATCAGTACCGTATGGTGATGTGCGAGTTTTTTGTGTAAAACCTCGTCTTCCTCCGAATCGGAGGCGGGTCATTCCGTTTGTCGGGCCCTTCCACGAGGAACCAGTGTAAATGAACGTAGTGTTTGTTGTTATTTTATAAATAAGTGAAATCGGAGATCATCCACAACGTTTATAATGTTAGCTCAACCTCTTTCATTTGGTGATGATGCGAAGGAAACCAAGAGACAAGGAGACGACGACGCGCACGACGAGCGTCGTCGTCCCAAAAGAAGTGTCATGCATTGGGGGCAAAATTCGAAAGCGACGATTGTGCGTCGAATACGTAGTTGTCACCTCGTATCGGCGTCGCTTTTGGCCAATAAATGTCGACATATGGCCCGATTAGGTGGCAATTCATCTGTCCAGTTGCTCATGGTGAACTTTAATGCTATTATTGGGCTTGCTGTAACAATGTCTTGACTTCGGCAGCAACAGTTGTGGCTTCTGGCTGCGAGCGCAATTTTTTCCTGATAGTATGCCTTGGTTTTTGACGTTTTAGACTGTCTTGCAATTTGAGAAAGCCAGTACCAGGTGTTTGTCGATTCTTTAACAATTGAAAACCATTTTAGAACCGCTTCCAAACTATCGTATAATATGTAGTGTCAGTTGTCTCCGATGGTAACCCTCGATTAAGGTTTAATGAACTTTTTGGACATCCACGACTAACCTTTCCGGGTGATCACGAGTTTATGTCGTACCTGGTACATAATTTACCACAGTGGCTAGAGGTTTCAAAAGAGAAAATTGCAGCGGTTTTGTTGTTGGTGGTGTTATTGTCAAAAGCAATGTATAATAGTTCATTATTTCGAAGTCAAAGACGTTGTTGTAAGCAATTCCCACGCCAAGACAACCAAGCGCATTGACACCCAGTAACAAACTAAGAGACAACCACAGCCTGGTGGGTTTCAGGGCGTTGTGAAATCTCTCGTACCTGGTATGACTCCATTGTCTCTGTTCTGTCATATAGTCATTTATAATATCTTTGTGTGTTATTATGCTACAGAGTATAAGAATTACGAATAGAGAACCTATTGAAAATGTGTGACAGCGAAGAAGAAAAGGAATTGCATGAAACGGACGAACAGCTGAAGGAGTGTTCAGACATCATGATTATTTCAGATGCTCGTTCGACATTCGACGAAACGACTGAGTATCCGGTGAAACGACAAAAGAGGAACGACGAAGAGTCTCCCAAGATAAATCCTTTTGCAAAGTTCGCGCATCAGGACGGACCCGCCAGCAGCCAACAAGAAAGCACGACTCGTTTCATTTCGACATATCATCATCCTCAAACGGAAGTGAGTAAAACCAAGGAAAAGAAATGCAAAGTAAATCCACCTAGAATGAACACGTTGAGCCCGGCAGAAGTAGAAAATGTGAAGAAAAAGTGGTACGGATTTCTTCAACAAGATGATCTCATGGAAGACCAGAGGTTCCAATTACTTGTCGCAGCTCGCCTCCATGCCCGATGCCAAGACAAAGCGGTCCACCATGCCATGACTGAACTTCGCAAATCGCTCCTTCCGATGCCATTTTCAGCTGAAGTTATAGCTGCAGACGATCCAGAAAAATTGCAGGAAAGCATCTCCAATTTACAGTTTTATTCCGTCAAAGCAAAGCATATTGTGCAGGCAGCCACTGAGATTGTCAGTCAGCATGACGGCCAGGTTCCTGAGTCCGAAGCCGATCTCTTGAAACTAACGGGTATCGGGCCTGTTTTCGCTGATCTACTTGCGACAATCAATACAAGAACCGCGCATCAGAAAAGGAGAGGCGACAATCATTGAGACTACCTTGTTAAGATTGCGTCGTGGGCGGTAATCAGTAGGCCTTCGAGAGAGTCAATCGATTGTGTGCTTGTTCTGAAACAGGCACCTGAAGCTTAAGACAAAATACGCAGTCCAGGCAGGCCGGGCATCACATAGCTATCTCAATGAACGCCTCATCGGCCTATCTACAAACAAAGTGACAGGCCCGAGCCTAGACAGCAAACTGCGCTTTTCGATCCGCAATGGGCCTCTTGGGGTAAATATTCCACACCTATCATTTTCCAAAATAAGTCTACATGTTAAGTGGTTCAATTCCTCCAGCTCATTCTACTTCGTACTTTGCTTCGTGGATTGTTGTTCATCCAGCTCATTCCCAGGAGTGATGTTCGATACTCGTGTTTGTCCGTTCACTACTTTTTACCCTCTGACGATATTCGTCTCTTTGTCGCTCGGCATCTGCCATTTGCTCTCGCGCTTGTTTCAACGCCAATTCCACCCACTCTTTCCTTCGTCGATTTGTGCGGCTCAGATTCGGAAGACCCCGACGTGCCCAGTAAATAGCCTTTGCCATGTCTTGTTCTCGGAGAGCCAGCAACACAAGCAGTTGCGGAACTTCAATGTGCCAGGGTTTCAAGTGCATGGCATACATGGCTAATTGATACGATTCTTTGGTGATTCCTTTGAAAAACAGCAGCGTCGCCAAGCGAATAGCAGGTTCAGTCCAACGAGGATGTGTCTGGATCATGCGACGCAATATGATTTCTTCTTCAAACAAGCCGACAGAGCACTGTTTTTCCATATCCATTATTTTTTGTAGCGAAATCATCTCCCCGTTCCGAGACCCAAAGATGCATGATTTCTTCGAGAGCGTCGTCGGAATCTTTTAACGATTCCAGCAACTTGATTTCAATTTCGCGACGACGACGCGCAACACTGCTCATCATTATCATGTCTTCCTCAGTCTCACGCGAAAATACTTGTTGTTTGAGCGAGTCTTCTTGAAACAGATGTTCAAGCACTTGGCGTGCGGAGTCAATATCCTGCAAGTCTCGTCCGACGGAACGATGGACTGTGAAGATCGCTGGCTCAGTTCTTGCTCGCGAGAGAAACGCGTCAATCCTAGCAGCACTAGCCACAATCAGGAAACAGACTAAACGATGATTCATAATAATGGGGAAAAGGTAGTTTCATACAACTATTTGAACAATCAAACATCCAAAAGTGCTTTTCTTTCGTTGTGATGCAAAACATCACTTGTGGTTGACAGGTCGAAGAACAGCGAACAAGATACGGTTGTTCTTCAACGGAAACAAGTTCTTTTGCAGCTGCAGTTCATAAGTGGTACGACATCCTTTTCGCGCGACGCAATCTTTATTGTCGAACAACAAAAACAAAAAATCGGTCACAACGAAATCCTCTCGAACGAATACATTCATCGTTTTATTGAAGCAGAACAAAGTCAAAGTTCATTCTTTTCTCAAAAAATGGGTTTCTTCACGTCCTTTGATGGTAAGTAGCGCTATGAAACGGAGCAATTTCAGGCAACAATCTTCTCATTAATGCCTTTTTCTGTATTGACCAAATCACAAAGAGGCGATGGACGATGTCGAAGAATATTGGGAGACGAAGTGGAATTCCTTCTGTGACAAGGTTGCAGCGAGTGGAACGCCAGGAAAGCGATTTGCCGACCATGTCTTGCGCAAGCTCACCGTCACCGCGCCCGTAATTCTGTCTTTTGTGCTCATTTGTACAATTCTCCATTTGGTCGGTGGATGGTCCAAGAGTGTGCAACGCATACTAGCTGTTCACGATACATGGAATTCGACCCAGCCTTTGCAATACACGTCTCTTGTGACGCACATTTTTTGCACTCGGGTTTTGGTCATTTGCGAGGAAATATGACTCATCTTTTGCTGGTGGGTCCTTCGGTCGAGCATGCATTTGGATCGAGAAATGTCTCGATTATTATGCTGGTGGTGGCCGTTGTTTCGGCCTTTGCTCACATATTACTCGGAAGTAACTATTCTCACCAGCTGGGAGCGTCGGGAGTCGTATTTGCGTGTATTCTACTCAATTCGTTGGTCGGAGCGAGTCATGGGAAAATACCAATGGCTTTTGTTTTGGTGGCCATTCTCTATCTGGGCGAGGAATTGGCCTTATTTTTCAATTTCTGGAATCCGGACGGGATTTCTCACCACGCGCATCTCACAGGAGGTGTTGTTGGGGCTGCAGCGGGCTTTACATTCATCGAAAACGAAGTACGAATAGTCCAGGCAAGGTGAGAACACTTTCGGAGCTATGGAAAAGCAGAACTGGACAGGTCAAGAAAAGAAAATAATGTTGTAATAATAGTAAAATTATTTTAACACAGTCGAATCAGGATAACAGCATCGACCTTTTGTGCCATTTACTCTCTTTTCGAATGGATCACCCAAATATCTTCACTCACAACTCCACCAAAGCGCCATCGCAGCATGAGTCGAGTATACCACGTCTCATTGGAAAATGCATTGCCGACGCTTTCGATGCATTCGACCGAAGCCACCCAGGGCTGTCGCTCAAACAAAACAATCACTTGATCCTTGTTCAATGTAAAGGGAGGCCCTGTCGTCAAATCACCCTTGGGCCGAGTGTAACCCGATACCAAGATCACTCCACCAGGTTTCAACACGGACCCCAAAACTTTGACATATTCGTCGCGATTGGTAGGGTCAATGGCCACCATGGCTGCTCGATCCCAAATCAAATCGAATTTTCCAGCCACCGCCGGACCAAAACGAAAAAGTTTCCACAAAACATCCATATCCTTTCTCCGCGAAAGCAGTCAAAGCATTTTCTTGGTTCCGTAGCTTTTAAGCATAGATCTGGGTGTTCTTGCATGAATTCTTGGACACCTTTCAGTACTCCTTCCACACCGACGACTTCTTTGGCTTTCTTCGTCAAGTACACCAAATCCACCGTCTTTCCACAAAGAGGTACGAGTACTCGCGATTCTTTACTGATATAATCTTCTCCATATTTCTTCAAAACCCAATACACATCCGGCTGATGCCACCGAGTCATGCCAGCATCCCATTTCCTCTTCCAACCATCGAGCGACGGCTCTGCTCGTGTCGTCGAGAAGCAGCGATTTTGTGTGAAAGCAAAAGCAGCCGCGGCTGTCGGGGCTAGTATCCGCGATGTTCTGTAGCAGTGCATCCTATTGTTACTTTTACTACTATTGTCTCTCTTTCTTGTGTGTTCTTGCCATGGGAAAAGAAATACTCAAGTAATACCAGTAACAACATTGCAACACTCGTTCGACGCTCAAATTGTTTTGCCCCGCCTTCCGCACTTCTGCGTGTTTACACTTTGCACTACACTCCCGGATCCTCCACATTTTAGCAGATACTCTTTATCCACATAGGACATTGGGATACCGTTCCGATGTGCAAATTTCCTCGCTGCCAAACGCAACTGCTCTCGCGCTCGATGATGATTGAGCACAACACAAATAAAAAAACTACCATGACCGAACCGGATGAACTTTACACCCTGCGCGCCCAATATTGGCTGGGCCATTACAACTTGGCCGTCGAGGAGGCCAAATCCATTGCTCGTAGACCTATGAATCCTACTTTGAAGGTGGAGCGCGAAGAAATCCTCAATCGCGCGTACATTGCGTTGGGTCAATACGACAAGCTTGCGGGCGGTACGGCAGGTGAGTCATTGTGGCGTGTCGTGTGAAGTTATTCGTTGATTTGTGATTTCGTAGTAATTTCACCTTTTATTATTCGCTCTTCTTCCTAATATTGTTTCTTCTTTCCAAATTATAGCACTCGACGCACTGATGACACGCGCAAAATTGGAAGCCAGCCAAGACGAGAGTGCCCTCGATGAACTCCGCACCATGGCGGCTTCGGGAGGACCGTCCGAGCAGCTGACCGCGGCTCAGGTTCTCTTGGTGGTCGGACAGACCAAAGAAGCACTGAGTTTGGTTCATTTGGGTGCCACCATGGAACACATTGCCCTCGCTTTGCAGATCTTTTGAAGATTGATCGATTGGATTTGGCCATGAAGCAGTTGCAGCTGCTCCGTCAAGCGGATGAAGATGCCATTTGACGCAATTGGGGTCTATCTATGTCAATTTGGCGACGGGATCGTCGGGAGCGGACGATGCGATTCATTCGTTGAATATGCTGACGGAGCAGTATGGACCGTCTTCCTTTTGCTCAATTTGATGGCTTGCGCTTTGATGAATCAGGGAGACTTTGCTGCCGAAGGAAAATTGCAAGAGTGTTTGCGCGATCATCCGGAAGTGCCGATTCCCGACACGTTGGTCAATTTGGTCTGTTGTCTTGTGCAACAGAACAAGCCGGCCGAACAGTTTATTGGTCAGATGCAACAAGCTTATCCGACCCATGAGTTTTGTGCGGGTCTTGAACGAGTGACAACTGCTTTCGATCGAGAAGCAATCAAATACAAGCATTAAGAGACATATATAAAGTATTATTGTTTCTTGGTGGAACTATTTTTCTGAATATCGACTTGTAGATCCTCGCAGTGCTTTTAATTGCAACTAATCATGCCAGCATTCCGTGAGAATCCATCTAGACAACTCCTGTCTTTCAGTTCTGCTTTAAATTGATGACACAGCGAGGCAGTTTCAAACCCATCCTTATAAACGGTTTATATTCATGTCTAATCCACCGGCAATGGTTTTAGAGATCGAGTAGGCATGTCAGGTTTCGGTCGTCGAAAATCACCGCTTCGCCAGGGCTTTGCAGATTGCTGCGGCAGCTTTTGGCAATCGCTGCCATATTCCATCTATAGATTCTCCAAGCCGTTCGGGTATTTGTTCGATCGCAGGAGGTAATCGAATGATCGGCCGGTCTACTAAAACTCGCCTTCCAGAATCCGGCAATTCGGTCAAATACAAACGCGGTCCAAAGCAATATGCCATGGCTGCGCCTCCCATTGCACCACCTAAATGTGCCCAGTTATCAATGACAGGGTTGAGAGCTCCTAGTAATAGATTCGCCGCCATGGTCTGTGTGATCGAGTTCGTCATGGCGGCTCCCTGGTTTCCCAGCAGCCATTCATTTCGAGTGAGAAAGACGAAATAGGCGCCAAAGACACCAAAGACAGCTCCACTGGCCCCCAAGGACGGATTCGGAGAAGACCAGGCGGATACAATGTTTCCAGCGACACCAGCAGCCAAATAAGTAGCAAGGTACCGACCGCCTCCAAACAACTTTTCCACATCACCTCCAGTCCTTTGCAAAGAGATCATGTTGGTACCCAAATGAAATATATTTCCGTGAAGAAACATAGGAGTGATGGTCCGATACAATTCTCTTCCACTCCGAATGCGATCCGAGAGGTTAATTCCCACGACGTGACGGAAGGCCGCCAAGCTTGCAACAAATAGATCAAGACATTTGACCAAATAAGTCGGCTCGTCCAGGAAAGTTGTCCCACGTTGCGTGTCTTGAAATTAATAGAATAGATTCGGGATCGTTTGTCCTTTGAAGAGTTTCATAGTCTAGAAATTGCTGGCGTACGAGTTTTGTGACGATCGTTGCGGTTGATGTTGTTGCGGACGCCGCCACGGGTGCCGGGTGCTAGCATAAATAATTGTCTTGTACAGCGGATCTCTCGCAAATGATTTCTCAATGTAAAGCAGAAAGAAGCAAACGACGACGCTTGTCTTCATAATGAGTTTCATTTCTTTTCGTTCAAGAGAATATAAGAATGATTGATTATGATTGCTTTGACAGACTGCTGTGAAAGTTGTTTTGCCGATGTTGTTTCATTCTACTCTTTATTATTTTTTCGTCAACCAAAACCGCCCCGATTGATACCGTAGTGACATCCGACGCATGTCCGATGTACATAATTCAGAACAGTAAATTTCTCAGGCGAACGGATCGTTTCGCAAACAAAAAACCGTCGACGGCTCGAAGCAAAGTCGTCGTCTCCGGGATAAAAAATCGTTTATCGTCGTCATTCGTTCTTTTATCTTCATTGATCATTGTCTATCGTTTATTCGGTAAGTTCTTCGTCTGCTTGTTCTCTCGTTCGAATTCGTTTGATTGCTGTAGAGAAATCCAGCTGAAAGCATCGTCAAATCATCCATGTGCGAGACTTTTCGGTTCGTCACGGTTCAGGTTGATCCTGCCACGGGAAACGATAACAATGCTGTTGAATTTACGTGAAGCATCGCAGTTTATGATTCATCGTTATATTTCTTATCAATAAAATTGAAAGCGGAAAGCAAATCAAAGGAAGACGAAGCGAATATTCAAGTGTCGCTGTGCCCGTTATCAAATTTTCAACTCTCACCCCGATCATTTCCCGCCTTCATCCCAATCAACATCATGCATGAATCGAGCGCGGCTCGTTGGAGCACCCCATCGAGGAGGTGGAATCGCCATCTCCGGTGAAGCCTGGACGGGGGGGGGGCAACCCTGAGGATCCGGATCGAGAAATGGCAAGCGACTTTTGCTTGCGTCCAAGAGACATACAAGAGCTATCTCCCATTCGACAGAGCGCAAAAGGAGGGCTCAGTTTTCAGCTTGGCATGCCTGGAGCAGCTGATAATCCTATCTCTTTCGCTGCCTGGATGGAATTGGTTGCTCATCACGCGAAGGAACATGGCATGGGCAGTCTTCTATACTTGTCTAAGAGGGGAACCGCGGGTCCCTCTATTTCATTGGATCTGTTTGGGACCAGATTACTTTGGAAGATGTCAGACACTTCATTCAGAGCGATCTGGACAGGTTTGACATGCAGAACCTGTGCTATTTCAATATTTTTCTGCAAAATTCAATCTCACCAGAGCTGATGGATTTTATTCTTTTGAAGTTAGAATATGAAATCGGTGCATTACACATCTTGGTTGCCGTCACGCTATACTACCAGGTGACTGAGATGTCCTTCTGACGACACCTGGTGAGGACGTCGAATTTCTTGCTGACAGGATCATCAATCTAGCTCCACAAGTCGAAGGGTGGCTTGGACAAAGTCCGACTGAAATGGCATCTTTGGTGATTGCCCTTTTCCTGGAGTCGTCCTCGCAAGCGTTCACTCTCCATGTCATGATTATCTATGAGAAGACCCAGGCAACTGATGACCCATTGCATTGGCGAGATGCTATCTTTGAATTAAGAAGCTATGCTGCTACTTTAAGAAATGTAGGGATATGGTCGACCACCCACATGA